>CM038217.1:96420616-96598116 GCA_021442155.1 Cymbidium sinense
AGCATTTATTATATCCATATAAGCATCTGTTTGTGTAACAATATATTCCTACTATCCATTCATTTACATCGATTGGTATAATGAAAACTATTATCATTACGTTAGCATGTTTACTTATATATATTTTGTATATATTTTTCATATAAACATAAAAATAATCTTTTGCGTGTACTTCATACACTAATAATTTATTTGCGTGTGAATAATTAATGTCTAAATTATTTCTCAATGTTTGTCCATTATATAATTTACGTTATTACTCAAAAATAATTTTATAAAATATTATAACTAATTATATCATTTGCTTGTATGATCCAATGATGTTTACATATATGTCAAATATGCTTGAAATCTATAAACAAATCAGATCGACATGTTATATATAGATGTATTTTTATATTACATTTTATTTAATGTATGTGCTTAATTTTTGAACTCAAATATTATAAAACATTTTAAGCAGCGCTAAATCAACGTAATATAATTTAAACATTCAATCAAAATTATACAAATAATAATAATAGGAGGAGGCAGCAGTACACATAAGGCTAAACAACTGATGCTTTCAAGACAAGCTGTCGATGAATTTTTGCTTGATGATTTCCACTAGGCAAGGTGAATTACACGTAGGTCATACGGTTCGTTTTTTTTTTTTTTTTTGATTTATTTGTTGGCTTTCGTGCGTCAAGGTTTGCTTCTTTGACTTGAATGCTGTGTTTGAGCTGTTCTCAGTTAATTGATTACTTATTCTATTAAATCCTCGCATCATGCTTAGTCAAGATAGAGAAGAGGGCGGAGGAGAATTTTCTTCTTAGAGGCTAGGCGGGTGAGAAAATTTAAAGATAGGAGATGGAGAAAAGACCATGCATGCATATTCATTCCACGTCGCATTTTTCATTTTTATTTGTAGGAATTTCTTTTAGTCCTTTATGTTTGTTACTACTGCAATTTGTTAAGACTTGTGTGTTTATTGGGTTATTGCAAAATAGTTTCTTCTTCTTCTTTTTCCTTTAAGGAAAATTTTAGCACTTAAAAATTATAAAAAGATTGCACAAGGTTTAGTGTGTTTGTATGGTGTTTTTGTTTGCTTAGAAAAATGTGCTGCTTCAATTCTCATGCTAGCAGGCAAAGACCTTTTCATCCATGAAGAGAGAATATTACATGCCTTATTCAGATGCATTCGAATTTACTATATATTAGAATACACAACAATCATATTAAAGTTTTTTTAAAAGGTTTAAGAAATAGTTTTAGCACTGTGTATGTCATAGTAGTTGTATAAGATATTTTAAGGACAATTTAAAAAAAATAAAAATATCAATACATAATAATTTTTTATTTTATTAAAATTATGTTCAAAATAATCCGAACACACACTATATAGTAATATACACAGTACTAAAATTACTCTCTAAACTTAAAAAAAGAAAGAAGAAAATCTCAATATATTCATTGTATATTTCAATGCACAAAAAATTAAAATGTAGTTGAATAATATGTTGAAAATTTTTTGAATGTGGACTCACATATGAATTTAATTATACATTATGCACTATCTTATTTTTAAACCTATTAATTTTATGATCAAATAAAGATTAATTAGTTTTAGGATTTTGAGACATCTTATTAATTTTGTATAGAATTATCATGTGTAGAGATCGGATATTTTTATTTTATTTTAATGATGGGCTGAAATAAAATAAAATGCACTCAAGTATAAATAGGATAATGATCCCCATTCTAAAGAGGAAAAATTTTCATTTTACTCATATCTCATCTTGAGTGAAAAGAAGGCTCTCTCTCTCTCTGTCTCTCTCTCTCTCTCTCTCTCTCTCAAGAACACCCCTTTAGAAGTGGAAGGCCAAAATTTCGCATTAGCTCTTCTATGGATTCAGGTACGCTTTCGATTAAATCTTCTTGATGATTTGACATGAGATATGGGCTAGATAAATTTATTTTTATCATTATATGTTTCCAACAAGTGGTATCAGAGCGGTTATCATGTTGAATCGTTGAGAAATGATTTTTCCTCTTCATCTTTTATTGATTATTTGAAAATTTTAAGTACATGATTCAAAATTTTTGAGCAAATAATTTGGTCATTTGCATGAAGTATCGATATCCTTTAGATGGATTTTCTATTATTGATTTTGAGTAAAATAATATAGCTAAATTTGCTTTATACTTTGATCATAATTTTAATTTTATGTGATCGATATATTTATTCTTGTCATTGTGATCTTAATATAAAAAAAGGAATATGAAATATCTTTCTATCCACCGTTTATAATATGAAATGGAATATTTGTAATCTAATTTAGCGAATTATAGCCGAATATGAAATGTTTCGCTTTACTGCTTTTCAGTTTATTTATTACATTTATTTATTTTAACATTTTATACTATAATTTATATATGAAATTGTTTGCTATAACATTATTTATAACATTTCATATTCATTTCAGATTTTAAATCCATCTATGTTAATCTAAAATATTTTACATTTAATTGCTTTGTGCAATTAATTCCAAACAGAATATTTGTTAAGTAAATATAATAATTACACTTACTGTTTAATATTTCTAAAGGTTTTCTATTTTAGAAATTTTTTTTATAATATTAAGCATTATGCATAAATATTCTGTTTTAAATTTTATGGATAATTATTGTTTTGACATTCGGTAAACAATTCGTAATTCACTAGTACATAATAGATTGGATTTCTATTGTGAAATCGAAAATACTCATTTTTTTATTAATTATGACATTATGCATTATTTTTTTTTCATCAAATATACATAGTATCCAACATATGTTTATTGTTTTGACTTTAACAATTAGCTAAAATAATATAAATATGTTTGCTATTTTGACTTTAACAATTAGCTAAAATTTATATTATTATTATTATTTTTAAATATTTAAAGTTTGTATCAATTGAAGTAATTGCTAGAATAATATAGTTGATATTTATTTCAAAATTAATTTAAATTGAAATATTATGTCACCAAAGTGACATCTATTATATCAATTTATTTAATTTTGAAATATATGAATATTACATATGTATTATATTAAATCTATGCGAAAAATAATCGGCCCAAAGGAAGATTATTTTTGGCCAGATTTTGTGCAGTAACAAATATGTGATAAATTTATATTAATTATGCATATAATATCGATCCAAAGAGATATCATCGGCGAATTTATTATCAATATTTGTTGACTGTAATTTTAAGAGTACCATTTACAAATTGTTATTTATATCCAAAGACTAAATTGCAATGTTATGTTAGGTATCTTATATGTGTCTATTTTATTAAATATTTTATTTCAAGCATATATTTTGTTTACATTATATATGCATATGAAAATAACAATGTTGTTAATTGTGAGTATTATTTTTATTCTTTTCAGTTAATGTTTCTTCTATATCTATCAATTTGAATAACATTCCAGTGCTCAACGACACTGACTTTAAGAAATGGAAAGAGCATATCATCATTGTTCTTGGGTGTATGGATCTTGACTACGTCTGACGTCAACGCCCTCCCCGCCTCAGCAGAAGCACTATTGAATAAAGAGCTAACTTTAAAAGTGGGAGCGTTCTAACCGCATGAGTCTTATGATCATGAAACATTCCATTCCAGAAACCATAAGAGGTGCAATGCCCGAAGAAGAATGTGCTAAAAAGTTTCTATGCTAAATAGATCGCTTGCTAGTTCCGTGTTGGGTCGGTAGTATTATTCTTAGTAAACTCATTTCAATGCAATATAAAGGCAAATAAAACATAAGAGAGTACATTATAGAGATGTCTAATTTTGTCACTAGACTGAGAGCACTAAAATTAGAGATGTCTGATGACATTCTTATGCACTTAGTTTTGATCTCTCTTCCTGCATAATTTAATCCTTTTAAGATAAGTTATAATACCCAAAAAGAAAAATGGACTCTCAATAAGCTCATTGCTTAATGTGTGCAAGAGGAAAAGAGATTGAAACATGATAAAATAGAAAGTGCTCACTTAGCTACTTCCTTTCGTGGCATTATTACTAAAAGAAAAAGGACTTATAAAGGCAAACGAGCTGCAAAACAAAGAGACTTCACAAGATAAGATGCAAATGTAAACAAGAAAATGTTTACTTATTTCTTTTGCAAGAGTCGGTCATGTGAAGAAGGATTGTCCCAAATATACAATTTGGTAAAAAAGGGTTGTCTAAAGAGATGAATGGCAACGCATCGAAAGATTCATCTATGTGAAAAATGATAATAAAGCTCCTATTGAAGCAATATGCTTATATAGATTATATCTAGAATCTAGTTGTATTTTGAATTTACATGAGACCTTTTATGTATTCATTTAAATTTAATTTCTATTTTTGTTTGGACAACTGGTTATTCTTGTTCATTTGGAAATGAAAAATTTAGTCTCTTTCGATTCAAAATTATTGATCGATTTTTGGTTGATAATCTATATAAATTAGATATTTCTATTTCATAAATTAATGATACCTTGCATGCAAGTAATTTTGATACAAAGCGAAAATTAATGAATGAGAATTTATATATATTATGGCACAAGCGTTTAGGATATATTTCTAAACATAGAATTGAAAGACTTGTGTTAGAAGAAATTCTTGATTCTCTTGATTTTTCAGATGATAAACTCTGTATAGAATGTATCAAGGGAAAATAAATAAATATTAAGAAAGTTGGTGCTAATAGGAGTTTAAATGTCTTAGAATTAATTCATACTGATATTTGTGGTCAATTTTCTATAGCTACTTGGAATGACCAACAGTATTTCATTACTTTCATAAACGATTATTCTCATTATGGGTACTTATACTTGATTTATGAGAAGTCACAATCATAGACATATTCAAAATTTTTAAGGTTGAAGTTGAAAATTAACTTGGAAGGAAAATAAAAGCTGTCAAATCTGACCGTGGTGGTGATGGATCAGGTGAACAACATCTAGGCCTTTTTATCAAATATTTAGCAGAATGTGGCATCGTTCCTCAATACACCATGCGAGGGACTTCAAGTCAAAATGGTGTAGCCGAGAGACGAAATCAGACCCTTATGAAGATGATTAGAAGTATCATAAATCATTCTTCTTTACCAGATTCACTTTAAGGAGAAGCCTTAAAAACTGCAGTTTACATCCTTAATAAAGTTTCAAGCAAAGCAGTAGCTAAAACCCCATATGAATTATGGATTGGGAAGAAGCCTAGTATTAGACATCTTCATGTTTGGGGATGTCCAACCTAAGGGTCATATAAGCCTAATGAAAGAAAATTAGACTCAAGAATTATAAGCTGCTATTTTATTGGATACTCAGAAAGGTTGAAGAGTTTTAAGTTTTATGACTCTTCAAATAAATCTTTTTTTGAGACGGGCAATGTTAAATTTATTAAGCAAGTTGAATATGATGGAAGCAATAAACCTAGAAATTTTATATTTGAAGAGCAATTTATTACTCTTCCTATAGTTACAATAGAAAATGATCAAATAATTTTACCTGATCATATTTAAGTTATAAATATGAATAATCAAAATATTTTTGAGTTAACTCCCACTCATACTAAGGAATTACAACAACCTCAAATTGAAGTGTCATTAAGAAAATCCACTAGGGAGGAGATTAGCAATATCAGATGATTATATTGTGTATCTCCAAGAACATGAGTTTGACATTGGAGAGTGATCCAATCTCTTTTAGTCAAGTCAAATAAAGTGTTAACTCTCATAAATGGATAGAAGCCATTGAGGATAAGATGAAATCAATGAAAGACAATGATGTTTGAGATATTGTTGAATTGCCTAAATCAGTAAAACTCATTGGTTGTAAATGAATTTTGAAAACCAAACGGGATTCAAAAGACAATGTTGAAATATATAAAGCACATCTAGTTACTAAAGCTTTCACTCAAAAGGAATGAATTGATTATAAAGAAACTTTCTCTTCAGTTTCTTCAAAGGACTCTTTTAGAATCATTATGACACTAGTAGCTCATTATGATTTAGAGTTATATCAGATGGGTGTAAAGACTACATTTCTCAATAGTGATATTGAAAAACTATATATATGGTGCAACCAAAAAATTTTCTATCTTCTGATTCAAAACACCTAGTATGCAAATTAAAGAAATTCATCTATGCTTTAAAACAAGCTTCCCGTCAATGGTATAAGAAATTTGATCAAGTGATTACTTTTTTTGGTTTTAAAAAAATACTGTTGATCAATGCATTTATCATAAAATAAGTGGGATTAAATTTATCATCCTAGTGTTATATATTGATGATATTCTACTGACAAGTAGTGATATAGGCCTTTTGCATGAAACTAAGAAATTTCTTTCAAATAAATTTGAAATGAAGATCTTGGGAATGCATCTTTTGCATTGGATATATAAATTTATCGAGATCGTTCTCATGGTATACTTGGTTTATCATAAAAGACATATATTGATAAAGTGCTTAGTAGATTTGGCATAAAAGATTGTGGACGAGCAAATACACCCATTGCTAAAGGTAATAAATTGTTTTCAATGTCCAAGAAATGAATTTGAAAAGAAAGAAATGGAAAATATCCCTTATGTATCTATAGGAGTCTTATGTATGCTCAAGTCTCCAGCGTTGGATATTGGGTACATTATTTGAATGCTTTGATATTTAAGTAACCGAATGGATCATTGGAAAGCGGTAAAATGAGTTTTGTGATATCTGAAGAGAATAAAAGACTTTATGCTCACATATCAAAGATCAGATCATTTGGAGATCATGGGGTACTGACTGATTTCGGTTTCCTCGATAGTAGAAGATCCACTTGGTTATATTTTCTTATTAGGAGGAATTATATCTTAGAAAAGTGCTAAACAATCACTTAGCTTCTTCCACTATGGAAGCGAATTTATAGCTTGTCATGAGGCATCAAATCAAGGAATATGGCTACGAAATTTTATCACTGAGCTAAATATTTTTGATGGAATAGAGAGACCATTAAAAATAAATTGTGATAATAGAGCCGCTGAGTTGTATTCAAAGAACAATAGGAGTTCATCAAAATCAAAGCATATTGATATAAAGTTTCTTGTTGTAAAAGAAGAGTTCAGAGTTCTCAAGTATCTATTGAATATATTAATACAAATTTTATGATTACAGATCCACTTACAAAAGGTTTATCACCTAAAGTATTTCATGTATTGTATGGGTGTGGTTTACTTTGATGACATGCGAGTGAGTTTGCTTATGATGTTCAATGATTGTAAATATATTTTTGACGTAAATAAGTATTATCTTATTGAAAACTCAAATAAAGTTATGTAGTTTCAATTGCTTTAGAATAAATAAATGAAACTATATTTATAACTCTTTTGAGTTATAATATAGAACCAGTTGGAAATAGACATGATATATGATCACATTACATGAAATTTTCATGCTACATATCCATACTTAATCTAGGTCGTTAGTCATATTGATTTAGTGATCACTGATGGATCTTGTTATAGAAAAATTATAATAAAGATCATTTTGATTCTATGTCAATATTATTAATGGACCAGATTGTCTAAAGATATTCCTTTTTGAATATAGCAAATATTGAGCTCTTAAAATATTTAATAATGTATAATTGTCAAGCAATATATATGTGGCCCAAGTGGGAGATTGTTGGAAATTTTTGAATGTGGGCTCACATATGAATTTAATTATACATTATGCGCTATCTTATTTTTAAGCCTATTAATTTTATGATCAAATAAAGATTAATTAATTTTAGGCTTTTGAGACATCTTATTAATTTTGTATGGAATTATCATATGTAGACTAGTCATTTTATTTTATTTTAATGAAAATAAAATAAATGACTCAAGTATAAATAGACATGGTCCCCATTCTAAAGGGGATGTTCTATTTTACTCATATCTCATCTTGAGTCAAAAGAAGGCTCTCTCTCTCTCTCTCTCTCTCTCTCTCTCTCTCTCTCTCTTTTAAAACAAAAAATCTTGCATTAGCTTTTCCATGATTCAGACGCCAATTAAATCTTCGATGATTTGACTGAGATATGATCTAGATAAATTTATTTTATTTTTGTATATTTCCAATATAATATACATAACAATTTCTCCTTCATGAAACACATGTGGAAGTGCATATATGATTGACTGACAAACTTTTTTAACCGCCAAAAAAAAATGAAATTTTATGCCGTGAGATGTGCAAACTTTTTTCAATTAAAAAAATTGATAAAATATTAAACAGATTATAAATTAATTAACTTTCGCAATTGGCCGAGGGCATGAACTTTTAGGTGGTTAATTGTGAATTATATAATGGGATAGGACGGAACAAAGTGAGATGAATCCAAAGAATTTATCAATTATTTATGCATTTTACTATTTACAGTTTTATTTTAAGAATGATCAAATTTAAAGTATATTTAATTTTTAACATCACGATGCTAATTACACTGCGTTTGTCTGCTCCAAACAAATAAGTAACTTTGATTATTAATTGAATCTTCCATATGACAAATTTTTATTACAACACTCAATTTTTTTTTGTTCAAAACAAAAATATTATTTGATAAAAAATTATTCTTTGTATAATTATATGATATAATTAAATTTGATTTTTTGATTAGTAATTTAGTATGCACCAAGAAAAAAAAAAAGAAATAAAAAGAAAAAAAAAACATAGCAGACCAAATTGATTGTGATCACATGATATCTTCTAACGTCTTTAAAAACCTCAGGCATTCATAACAATTATTTTATAATTGTTGGATATTAAAGTAAGTATAATGCTGCACCATTTTTTTACATGAAGAAAGACTGTCAATTTTTTGGACATAATAATTAATCTTAATATTAAATGAACAATTTGAATAAATGGATGAAGCTTCAAATGATGAAAAGCTATTCAAACATGAACAAATAAATATTCTAAAAGAGATGATAATATGATGATCATTTACTTACCCTCATGAAAAATTATTTATTTTTTTAATGTTCTAAAACAAGCCAATAGAGTGATCATCCACTATTTCAAGATTTGACAATATTTTTTTGATGTTGAGAAATGAAATAAAGAAGTCATCTCCAAAGCTTCAATCTTTTAGATAATCCTCGATAACTTTTAATGAAAACTTTTACCAAATAATTTATCAATAAGAGAAAATGGAAGGGGCATTTACTCTATTCACTATATTAAAACTCAAACATAATCTAACCCTCATGAGAGATTATTACCATAAATTGCATATAATCCTTAAAAATGCAATAAGGACTAATTATAAACATGAAAATGGGACTTAGATAACATTAAATTACTATGAATAAATACACAAAAAATGTTCTTAATGAAAAAAGTTAGATTTTGAAACAATTAGAATATAAGATGGCACTACAACAATAAATATAGAGCAAGAGGCACTACAAAGATTGAAGTTATAAAGCATTCAATCCTTACAAAGAAGGCATTGCTTGATTTAGACTGATTGACTAATGAAGTTTTCTATGGTGGATATCAACTAATGAAAACATGCATATCTATAGTAGGAATCACTAAGGAAAAATCACCTAGAAATTGGGCTAGAATAATAGGATTAAAAGCACTGATCATTTAAAAAAAAAATTCATGGCCAAAGGATTAAAACTAAAATCAAATCTTGAGATGTTAAATAATGGGTGGTTAAATAGATAATTTCAGAGAACAAGGCATAAATGATTAATGAATAGACTTCATAAAGAATTTATCCTTAGCATCATAATTCACATTGAAGGGAGGACATTGACACCAAGAGTATTGACTTCTGTAATTATAAAACTCAAGTTTAAAGGTAGCCACCTAATAATCTCATCGGATGTCATCTAGTAATACGTCCTTTTAAAAAAACTTGATGTTTATTTTCTTTCTTTGAATCTCATACTTAGTATATTTTTTGAAACTTCTGATTAATAATATTTTGGCTCACACTTTATAATTACTGTGGGCTTCAAAAATTCCCCACCGACCTCTCGATGAAGAGAGTATAATTTAAGTGTCGGTGTAATTTTCAAAAGGAAGATGGAATATTAGATAAGATACTACCCAAAGATTTCATCCTCATTTGGTGAGGACTTTAGATCTGATTCCAGGTTTCCTATAGATGGAAGCACCTATAGTTAGCCCTCTCAATAGAGAGAACTTTCGATTAAGGCTTTAGTCGATAAAGCGTAGCGTAAATGTGGAGTTTTGAAATTGAGATTTATGAAATTCATTATATTTAGCTTAAAAAGGATGGTTGGGGGAACGATGATGCTCCCGATCTAGATCTCATGGTTCCACATGCCAGTCGTCATGGCCCCTACTACTTAGTCGAGGAGGTAACACCCAACTTAAGAAGATCCTTATCAACACATGGATTACATTATTTAAGAAATCCTTGTAGACCTGAGTGGTGTTTATCTAAGGAGACAAGCTTAAGTTTACCTTAGCTAACAGAGTACTTTTTTCCCAATGAAGTATACCTTATAGTTCACAACTCAAAGGACAGAGCCATTGGGGAGCCTATGGGCTACAGTCGTGACCGTAATATAATGGTGTCATTTAGCGACAACCACCCGGTCAGAGGGCTTTGGTCATAACTGCATCATGTGGAGTAAACCACGCTTAGAGGACACGTCAAGTCCTTGGCATGAGATTGTTGAGAGTAAACTTTACTTGATTTGCTTGAGCTAGAGTTTTTTTAATTTGTCATCTCCGACAAACTATTGTGAAAGATGGATTGAAGGGAGTTCCCTTTAAGCTTTTAGATTGAATTTCATTTAGGCATTTGTAGCTTAACGATATTTTAAATTATGCATTTAGATTAATATTCAATCTAAGTTAATTTATTTTAAAATTATAATCATATTTTGATAGTATATCTCCTTTAAAATTATCATTTAAGCAATTATCTGGTGATTTATTATTTTACTATTTATCATGACTCTATTTAATAATAGAGATCTATCATATACGAATTAGCTTCTATATTTTATTGAATTGAAGATATTATAATAACATCATTTGATTTTAGGTTTCATTAACTCCTGACCAAGACCCAGAAAAGCAACCCGCAACATCCTGACACTTAAATTTAAGCATTGATAGTTGGGGCCATGCAGAGTATTTGATTCAAAGATTAATTTAAACTTAAGGGATTTGTATAATATTACTTGTTTTAACAATTTCATTATTATAGATTTTTTTTAGATAGAATTTTGACAAGATTTGTGAGCCTCCCGTCGTCCCCACATAAGGGGCTACAATGGGGTTGCTTGCCACCCACCATGCCAAGAAAGACATGTATGAGTCTCAACCTATATAACATATTTTCCTGCCATGCCAAGAAAGATGTGTACATGTACTTATATATTTGCAATATCAAGTTAAAATATTAATTTTAGCTTTATTATTAAATTTTTATTAAGCATTTTATTAATCATGTCAAAAAATTTAAGATTGACAACATCTTGGCCATCCCCATGCTACTTGTGTATGTTGCCACCACGCCAAGAAAGAAGTGTATGGGTGGTATAAATCATAATCTTCCACCATGCCAAGAAAGGCATGGGCTCTAAGGTCGAAACACATTTTCCTTCACGCCAAGAAAGGCATGTAATGCACTTATACACCTACAGTTAGTTCAAATAATAATTTTATATCATAACATAATTTACTATCAAGTTATGCGTCCCTTGAGGTGTGAAGTTTGGCACATTTGAGCATTCTAACATCCCGTATGGGGTTACTTATGACCACCCACCACGCCAAGAAGCGTGTATGGTGGTATAAACCATGACTGAATGCCCTTCACACCATGCCAAGAAAGGCATGTATGAGTCTCTAGCACCTGAAATAGATTTCCGTCATGCCAAAAAAAAGACGGGTACTTATACACAAGCAATACAAATTTTCTAGCCATGCCAAGAAAGGCGTGTATGGGTACTTATGGTTAAAATAGGCTCGTGGAGCCCTGTCTGGGCACACTGGGAGCTCATATGCTAGCGCACCATGACAATTGGTGCAAGGCATGGGCATGTCACAGAGAAAAGGCGAGTCTATGAGGAATGTGGAATCGCCCATTACAATGCATAACAGTGATTTCCACCACTTGCTATAGTGTTTTGCTCACACGGTCATTTCGTCGAACTCCACAAGATCAGAATCAACAGGGAGAGGGAAAGAGGGAAGAGAGAGAGAGAGAGAGAGAAAGAGAGAGAAAGAGAGGGAGAGAGAGAGAGAGAGAGAGAGAGAGAGGAGTGGGAGAGAGGGAGAGAGTTGTCGGCTGTGGGAGAGGGAGGGAGAATAGAAAAAAAAATAGGGTTTAGGGTTTTAGGAGCGGCATTTATAGGATTTGTATTTTTTATTATTTTATTTTCCCTAATTTGGATTTTCATGATGACATCACATGGTCAATTATAGGTTACTCCGGACAACGGCAAGAATCCATTTTGTAACGGAGGCCGTTGATTCGACGCCAAATCGTCGCTCAAACTTGCGTTTTTTCTTTCATAGCGCGATACTTGCGTAATTGAGCGAATGTCTCATTTGATAGATTTTGATGTTTCTACGCTAACGTGATCAATTTTATGAAGCGAAGATCATTTGGGCAACATCGCAGCCTTCTGACCTGATGCGTGTTAAGATCGACAACCCTCCTTCTTGACGATGCCGATGATGCCTATTTTGATAAATTTTGACATTTTAATGTGATGGAGGAACCGGTTCATCGGATGTCATTTTGACCGATTTTGGTCGCCGAGTGTATTTTAACTCGATTTGCGTGTTGTACCGATTGCTTGATATTCACGATACTTGTCCACCAGCGATTCTCATTTGGTAGGTTTTGATATTTTGATGCTAACGATGCAATCAATTTTATGAACGGAGGTCATTTGGACATCCTCGCGGCTTCCCTATCTCGATATACGTGCAATGTTTCGACGACCCCCATTCTTGATTAGTTGACCGTCAAATTATGCAAGATGTATATTCTGATCAATTTTGACGTTCTGAACGTGATGGCGGAGTCTGTTAGTCGATCGGAGATCATTTCGAATAATTTTCGATGTTGTCGAGTGCATTTCACCCAATTTTGTCAAATTCATCTTGAGCTCGACTTGACTTATGGCGCATGAAGGTCAACAATTACAACATCTACCATGCTAATTATTTGATCCCACTTGTTGAATATAAAAATTAGTTTCTATACATTTCAAAGATAGCTACTTCATGGAATCCTTTATGATGTGATGATGACAATAACTGTTTTAAGTAATCCCATAAGCTTATATATAATTAAGTTTTAATAATTCAAATATCAAGTGCAATTTTATAATATAATTTTAATTAAATATTAATGTGCTAAATCACACATAATAAAATAATAAACATTTTAGACACTTTTGTCATTTTAAATTTTATTCTAAATGTATTTAAATATACACAATATTATTTTAAAATTTAACATGCATTTAATTTAGCTTAAATTTAATTTTTTGGGATATTGCTTACAAAATTATTAAAATAATTCAGCCATTGAATAAAAATCCAATAAAATCAATCATTTTTTTATAATTTTTTTACTATCAAACAATTTAATATCACTCTTAATTAAATCATTTGATATTATTATAATTCTTAAAAGTAGAATATAATAAAATTTTAAATTAAAATAGGCGTATACTGTTTTATATAAATATAATAAGATTTCCTTAAAAGTATCCCATGAGCTATAGGCAGTTAGGCAGGAGAAACAGCAATATTGACATTAACATCTTAAGTAAACATTAATCAATCGCAGTACTCCAAGTGCACCTAATAAATGCGTATAATTTTTTCATGCCAAACCTATCTTCCATCTCCTTACCAAAGCAAAGCCTCATGAAGAAGCTATACGAGTACACATAAGCCCTAGCTTTCCTACGTGACAAATAAGCCATGTTCAATATCCCATCTCCCCCTAGGGTTTGTGGAAACAGATAATCCAATGAGCGCCCCACGCTCCTTGACTTAAACCAAGCCCTTTGAACTCTTTAAATCCTTAGGCCGACCCGATCGAACCAAACCAAGCCGCCGCCTTCAGCTAAGGTGGTGGGCTCCACCTGCAGAAACCTCCTTCCAGTTCCCACTTCCTCCTCCGCCCCCAACCTAGCTAGATTCACGTCCTCCTCCCTCATAAACCCTAGCTTATGACATTTTAATAATACCACATCACCCTCACCATTAAATCACATATCTTATCATAAAACTACTCTCCTCTTCCTGCACAGATTCACGCGCTCTCTCTTGTATTATTATATACAATCATCGAGTGCAGTGGAACAGCTCCTCAGCTATTTGTTTCTCTCTCTCCTTTCTCTTTCTCTGTAGTTGTTCCTTGTTCTTTGCATATTCGCTCACTCTTTCCCTCCGCAGCTAACCTTTATTTCTGTTATTTTTTCCTTTTTTCTCTTTTTAAAATCATCTCCGACTATTTTTTTTGACTTTTTTAATTCAATCAAAACATTATTCTCCATTTTTTTTGTCCGTCCATATTACTACTTCTTTGATGCAACCATGGCGGGCCTAGATCTAGGCACCGCCTCCCGCTTCGTTCACCAACTCCAACTCCCTGACCTCCATCTTCAGCACCACAACCCCGAATCCTCCGATGAAGATCAGAAGAACGCCGGCGGCGAGAACAGCGGCGGCGATGGCTCTGGACAGGGGCTTGAGTTAACCTCTTCAGGAGACATAGTAGGCCGGCGGCCACGTGGCCGTCCTGCCGGTTCGAAAAATAAACCGAAGCCTCCGGTTATCATCACTCGAAAGCGCCAACACCCTCCGAGCCCATATCCTCGAGATCGGCGGAGGCTGCGATGTCTTCGACTGCGTCGCAACTTACGCACGGAAGCGGCAGCGCGGCTGTACTCAGTGGCAGCGGCACCGTCACAAACGTCAGTCTCCGGCAACCGTCATCTTCCGGTTCAGTTGTGACTCTTCACGGCCGTTTCGAGATCTTATCCCTTTCCGGTTCGTTTCTGCCACCGCCAGCGCCACCGGGTGCTACAAGTCTTTCCATCTTTCTCGCTGGGGCAGGGGCAGGTTGTGGGTGGAAACGTTGTGGGGCTTTATACGCCGCCGGGCCGGTGATCGTTATCGCGGCATCATTTACGAACGTGGCGGCGAGCGGCTACCGCTTGAGGAAGAAGAGCCGCCGCAGATGCAGGGATCGGCTGCTACCGGCGATGGAAACGGCGGCGGCGGTGGAAGCCTTGGGAATCCTTTTCCGGATCCGTCGGTCGCCGCTGGATTGTCATTCTTTAACTTGCCTTTGAATATGGCAGGGCAGCTACCGGTGGAGGGTGGGCATGGGCCGTGGGCGGGTAACGGAACGAGTCGGCCGCCGTTTTAACTGTAAAAGGGGAGTGTTGGCAGAAGGGTTGATGATGGATCAATTGCACTAAGAGGCTTTGAAAAAGGTAAGCTGTCAAATTTAAACATTTGGGTCCGTGTACTACTAGTCCCTAACTCTTCTTCCTCCTTCGGCTCTTTGCTATTTATGGCTTATTGTGGTTTATAATTTTATGCTGTCTATTCAGGATTTGTCTAAATTAATACTTATGAAAACTGCTGCTTGCATGTTGTGTTCAATGAAAATTAGATTTTCAGTTCAGATTATTTGAACTTGCAATGTGGTTTCTACTTTCTTTAATAATTGTTTTAGTTTATTTGTTTTAAGTTTGAATTAATCTTAGCATCCTCAATCAAATCAGCATATGTACATTTTAGAAGAAACAGTTGAGATGAACGCATATAGTATTCAGTTTTCATTTCCGAAGTCTCTCTCTCTCTCTCTCTCTCTCTCTCTCTCTCTGCATTCAAAATAGGATGTGACGGGGTCTTCATTCAATGGAGGAACATGAGAGATAGGATTGATGCTTATGAATTAATTTAAGATATCAAAACTAGGAGAAGGAAATTCTGTCTCCTAAATTAGGGCACTCGTGCTCGTGCAGCCCTTATTTTATAAAATTGATCCCTTATCTCTAAGAGTAGGGTAACTGGATAAGTGACAGTTACCACTACAACTTGCGGGCAAGGTGGCCGGACCTGCTAGACTTTGAGCAAGTGCAACTGTTGGTTTATTACAAGTTACTAGTTACTGAAAACAAAAGCTATTTGAAAAGTTAGAAAAAACAGAACAGGCGAAGTCCTCATTAGCCTTCAATGTTACTTGTTTTTGGGTAGCTGATGCCTTCATTTGCAAACTGTAAGTCAGTAATTTTAAACCCGTGAAACATATATAGACTAGTCCATCAAATTGATTTAACTTGTTGGACTTGCGATTAAAAGAAATTCGGCAATACTTAAGCTAGTATTAATTATTAGCTCATATCTCGTTCGTTTAGTTAATAATGATGATGCGTAAATGTAGATGTCATGTGTAACTAAATTTCTTGCTTTAGATTTGTTCTGTTAGTTCTCGCCTTATAAATAAGAAAACTTGGCTCAATATGATGAGCCAACCTTTCATGGGGAGGAATTAATCCGGCTATTGTAAGTTAACTCAGCGTGTCCAGATAAGTAGTCTTGCTTCATGCTTACTATATGAAAAGACGACCGACTACAATATTAATGGTTACCAATGAACTTTTGTATTTTTAACTGTAAATTGAGGGGAGGCGGAAGCCCAATTAAATTTAAAATCAGAAAAAAACCATCTACAGTGAAAATAAAATAGGTTTCTAGCGAAGAATATAGTAAGAAAATCCTAGAAAATACTGGACTTATTTATTTCAGTTCAAAATCCATTAAACAGTATGCTGAATAGAGCATTATATAATGTGAAAAGCTAACTCCCTTAGGTGTTGAAGAACTCATTTTCATTTATTTCAAAACTAACGATAACAGCCTTCTTAAACCATATTCATTCAGTAAATAAAGAATTAGAAATTGTCAGCTGTAGTTAGAGTTTTCTTACGGAAAACTTAGTTAATATCTTCTACTTCTAGTATAAGCCTTGATCATAGATTTCGTAGAAGGGTAGTGTATCTTTCTTCATTGCTACTGTTCTATGGTCGCCATCATTTGACAAACATTTTTAACACTAAGTACGAAGGACAGATTTGATTCGGGCTTAAATTAAGGCAAAGGAGAAGATAAGCTATACCAGATTGTGTCAAGTTTAAGCATTCAGTGGAGTTAAGCTGTGTGATTGGTGAAAATAGGGTATTTTTGGTTGGCTAAGTTAAGGTTATTTAAGCATTTACATTAGGTTAGCTTTGGTTGTCATTAAAAATAAGTCGCTCCAAATGGTTTTGTTCATTTAGTTTCAATCTTAGCTTATGTGCATTAAATCGCCAAATAAAAGAGATAAATAAGGAATGAGACGCTGTGATAAGTTATGCTGAAAGTCGTCGACTGAGCTTAATTGTGCATATCTTTCACACTTGAAGGACGGTGACAAATTCATCATTTGGTGCTTAAGCGAGGCTAACTGCCACTCAAACACCAAGAAAATATTGGCATATATTATTATATATTGATATAAACTAAGAAAATTGTTCGGGTTGTTTTTCTTTGACTCGAGCTTAATTATTTTGAAAAGATGATACCATTATTTTCGAAAGATAGAGTTTAGTCGATTGAAAAAATGAAACTTACAACAAAATAAGCATAAGTAGAATTATATATTAATTAGGCCTACATTTGTTTTAAGTAACTTTAGATATATCTCAATTCAAATCTATTTAGTAATGAAATGAATAATATAGTTATTTGGTTGATATAAGCTTATAAAAGAATAGACTGAGAATAAAGCAAGAGATAAGATTAAGTGTTTAATTAAGGTTAAGATTGAAATCCGTACAGTCCATATGTTTGGTCTGCTTAAGCCCTTATTAATTGTGTAAGACATAAATTGCTTGGCTTAACAGTTGTCTATAGAAATTTATCCCTTTATATATATATATATATGTAAGATGAGGATATCATCAATAATATATAAGATGGGCATAAGAATAATTATAGATATATTTTTTAGCAAAGAGAACATTTTCTTCACTAAATGAAAATATAAATGCAGAAACTTTAGTTCCAAGGAAAAGAATAAAATAATTCAAGAAGTTATACAAAGGAGTTTACCCATCTCAAAAACACAAGAAGAAATAACTAATAATAGTTAATTTCTCATTCTTATGGGTCACTACTCTATAAGAAAACTAAAGCTTTTGTAAAATATGAGGAGATGGGAGGAGAAAATTTTAATCAATTAAAAAGAAAAAAATTATATCTTTTATTTTACACACACAAACATATAGTAGCATTTCATTCAACATGTGAGGAGAAAATTTTCAAAACTTTTATAAATTTTAGCTTAAAAATTGAGACAAGGATAATTAAGATGATCATAAATATATTTAAATTATTACTTCATATTTAGCATTCCAAGAAAAATATGTACTTATAAGTCTTATATGATGATTAGCAAAATATATATTGAATAATAGAAGTTGACCCCAAATAATTGGGATAAATCTAATAAAAATAATACAAAAAATTAACTAACAAGAGTTTTCTATCAATCATTTTTCTATGACTCAACGAATTAGTAACTCTTAAGTTCTGTTTATTTTTCATTTTATGTTGCTCTAGTAAGGCTAAGTATATATTTTTAGTTGGTATATTATTTTGATGATTCTTATTATGTATGATGATGTATGTTATCATAGAATGGGATGTCAATTTCTTTACTTAATCCCTTGAAAATTTTGTTAAAATTTGATCATGTGAAAGATTAACTTTTTTTTTTAATCTAGGATCTTGAATTTTAGGGATCAGTTATAAGGATTTGCAAATGGTCTTCCAATTATAACCCTTATTATGAATCCATGATTATGTATTTGGGTATCATTTCTACCTCTTTGAATTCATTTTTTTATCAAGTATTTTTTCAACTCTAGTCTCATTAATTGGAAAATCTTTATGTATTGATGATGCTACTATTACTTTCTAAGCCATCTATCACATGTATTTTGGTTATAATTGATGTACTAATAATTTTCTAACTCCATGTAGGATAGCTCGATGATTATGTCTACTA
Source organism: Cymbidium sinense (assembly GCA_021442155.1). Lineage (NCBI taxonomy): Eukaryota > Viridiplantae > Streptophyta > Magnoliopsida > Asparagales > Orchidaceae > Cymbidium > Cymbidium sinense. The sequence continues at coordinate 96,439,737 of CM038217.1, forward strand.
TCAAAAAATGATAATAAGAAAATTTTAGATTCTATACTCACAATTAATTATTTGGATATAATAACTCCTTATGACATTGTTTAATAATTCACCCTCAGTATGATTTTAATGTTACAAATACATGGGTTCTATTACATTCAAACCCTATCTTATAAAGAGTCCTTATAAATATAGTAACTTATTTGTCTTTTCTTTATCTCCAAATCAAACTCCACTTTTAGGAAATTACTTAGAAACTTACTAAATCCATGATCCTTAAAATGATATTATGTACAAATAAATATCTATTGAGTTCTCCTAATTTTCCTACGAGATATAGAATGGCCCAACCCTTATTAAATCAACAATGTGATGACAACTCTTGTTCAAACGCTTTTATTTTGTTTTCTTTCTATCATCATTTAAAGAAAAATTTATTACCCAACAGTCTCTATTACAAAAATTTTCTACAATCAACATCTCAATAACTCTAATAGATTAGTTATTTATTTATTCTTATACCATATTTAAAGATGATGTTTACTTAGACTTTATAGTCTACATTAAAAATTATTAGTCCAAATGATGGATTATATGTTATAAGAATCACTATGAAACCCATATTTGATTAAAGCTTCTATTAATATATATGGATAACAATGGACAAGTAATGAGAGAATGATTGTGGTTAGTTTTTAAGTGTTTTTAATCATATTTTTGGTTTTTCTTGGTACTCTTATTCATAGTATTATTTTATTCATGAAATTTCTTTCTCTAGACTAAGGCTCTCAATTTTTATATTTTATTTTATTAATAAAAATATTTCTTTTATAATATGAAAGATTGACTGGACATTTTCATATGTGATTAGGAATAGACTTCATTTATTTGAGAGTAGCCACTACAATATATTATTAAGATGTCCAGTATTTTAAAATTTCATATTTCATAATACTAGCATAACTAAAATTGGAGCACTGAAATTTAGTCATTTTCTGAAGGTCTAGATGATAAAATCAAAGAATTAGTTCAACATGAAATTATAAATTTCATTGGGATATTTAAAATCAACAACCTAAATACAATAACTAAATCCTTGATGACCATTATATTAATCTAATATAAAATGCTATGATAAAAAAATGCAAAAAATTTCAGTCAATCAAAATATTTTAAAAATTGTATACAAATGTAATGAAATTGAATTTTTAATTAAATAAATAAAGGACCAAATGAAGTGGTAATCTTGAATTTTTCTTTTGATCTTAATTAGATGATAGTAAGGTAATGTCAATTAACTGAAAAACTTAAGATAATGCAAAAAAATAAAGTTTTACACATTATATGATATTTTTGAATAAAACTTAATTGCTTTAATACAAATATGAAGTAAGACAACAATGATGTTGTAATAATCAATGCAAACTAATTCTTCACCAATTATTAAAACTAGGTAAACTAATGGTATGACTAATGCTAGTGGAATAACATGCATTATTAGTTAAACTTGAAGAAAAAAAATATGATGCTTTGCAATATAAAAATAACTCTATAATCAAATTAAAAATCCTATAAAATAAGAAGCAATGAAATTTTAATCTAGGAATATTCTATGGTAGTCTATTAGAAGATATATAGAGTATGATAATCAAATATTGTCATGTATATGCAGTCCATTATCTGCAATTGAATCTTCCTTCCATGAAAATCTTTAAAGATTATGAAATATTTCTCTTAGGTTGGGAAGCACATAATCAAAAAATAGAAGCAACTAAATTTTCTTTATTCATAATTAAGTGCTTTATATTATAAGAGGCTCTGTATTTACAAGAAAAAGAGTAAAAAAAAAAAACAAATTACATCTAAACAAACACTCAAAATTAGCACCATATCCATGTCTACTACCAAATTTAACCACCAAATTAATATCTAACATTAAATGTGAGCATACCATCATTTTCAAAAACACTATCAAATTCAATAACACAAAGGTCTAATATGGCTCATGATATTATAAATGACCTAACATATTAATGAGATGACAATCATAATATCCTAAATTAATTATGCAAAAAAAAAACTAATTTTATCCTAATTCAAAATATTTAGACAATTAAAATAAACATCAATATAAAATGATATATAATTATTAACAATGGCATCTATATCTTATTAAGTAGGCTTTAAAATATATCCGAGATAAGGTTCATATGTTTTATACCAATTATTAATATTTCAAAATATTTTAATGCAATTATACATATTAACATAGATATCACTATGTGGTATTATAAAATGTTAAAATTTTATCATTTATATTACAAAAGTGATACCATAGAAAGATAGGAAGAAGAATGAATGTTAGGTATAAGAGGAGGCATTATGATTCTTTTTAATAGTCATAATAGGAAGATAATATTCATCTTTTTTTGGTAAATCATTAAGAAAGAGAGGAGAGTTGAGAGAGAATAGAGAAGGATATTTCAAGTTTCTTTCATCATTTAATAATAAAACCAATATATCAATTTAACTCACCTTTTTTGAAATAAGCTTACAAGATTAGAATAAAATAATTTGAACTTAAATTTTATAAATCTTAAAACCATTTTTATATTATCTAATATAAAATAATCTTAACCAAAAAATTAAAAAAATTTAAATTAAAAATAATTCAAATTTGAGAATATTCCAAAAATATATGTCTTGCATTACATCATTTCTCTTAGGTTCTTATAAACTCTCCCCTTTTAAGGAGTTACATATGAAAGCCCATTATTTGAAACCTAATATTTATGATGGAGACATGGAATTGGTTCATGAATATGCCTTGCACCATCAGTATTTGCAGTCTAAATCTAAACAAGATATATAATCTTCATGCCTTGCACCATCGTTTTAAAAATAACACCACATTAGATCTCTTAGTAATATGACTGATAGAAGTGCAGTAAGAATTCAGTTTGTATTTTTGATTTTAAGAATATGTGAATCAATCTATATATCTCAAAAAATATCTTACAAGAATAAGAAAACTAATGAATAAATCTATTTATTCATCTTAATAATACCACAACTATTTCAAACTTATTACAGGCCTCAAACATGACCATAGATTTAGATGCAAAAATATCTTGAGGCATAACCTAAGAATTAGAATTAATAAAATGTTTAATTACTGGTGACTTTTCATTATTAGCAAGTTCATACAAGTAATTTGAGCAATTATAATAATATTACTAAAAATCTTATCAATTAATTTAAACTAAGAATAATACTAATAACCAAATAAAATAATATCTTATAAAAATGAATTCTAAATGTTTTAGAATAATATTTGGGATTAAGTTATTATTATCATTTTCTCAAATCAAATAAAAAAGACATCATCCTAGTTAGGGGTGAGCAGCTAAGGGTGTGGGAATGGGAAGAAATTGCATCCGATGGTCAGGGTTCTTTCTTTTATCATCATCGGATCGCTCCCCATATAAAGGCGGTACCTTCGGTGCTAGTGTGGCAGCTGTTGTGGTAGTTCGCCTGCTGTTCTCTCCAGATTTTCTATGAAAGGTGCCGTTATCTGGGAATCATAAATCGTATGCGCAAACGGTTGGCAGCAGACATCGAGGTCTTTCAGACTCTTTCACTCAGCAAGGTTTTCTTAAATTCTTCTTCAAAGCAGTCTCGCAACTTATTAAGCTCCTATCTCTCTCTATTTGCATTAAAACTGCTTCTTATCAAGATGGCTATTCATCCATTAATTTATCGAAAGCTGAAATTGATGTTAGTGCTGAACACTTTGAATCTTTGATCTTGTTCTAGATCAGCCTTACATGGAAGAATATAAGAAGTTGTTCTCTGTTTCCAAGCTTCATGTTTCTGCCTCTATGGGGCTCTTCGATGTCAAATAAATTTTAATTATGGGAGAAATTGAAGAGTACTATCTTCATTTTTTTTTTTCACTATTTCTACCTCGCTCTGTTTGTTTTTGTTTCTGATGAGATTTAAAAAATCGACGGAGAGATTAATAATCAACTTCTCTTGCATTGGACGGATTATGCTGCATTGTACTTAATAGCAGCAGTTTTTGTGGTAGACTGGCTAAGTCTTTAATTAGTTGCAGGAGTTCTGGTTGAAGTTGATTATATCTTTTACTTTTAAAAAGAGAAATCTTGATTACTGATGAGAAGTCCCTTAAATAAGTGTTTATATTTAAAAATACCCTTGATTATTGTTCTGTGTGTTATAATCATGGTAATGATATTACTAATTGTTATGTTATCCATCCTGAGCTTCGTCTAAACAACAATTTACAATAATTAAATGATTAGCTTAGGGATGCTAGCGAGTTTAAACCTGAGCTGGTCGACTCCTCCAATGAGGAACTTGCTGTTCTTCAATCTCTAGTGTGTCTCATTCAGACTGAGAATTATAATGATATAGAGAATTAATGTTCAGAGCAATCTTATCAGTGGCTCTGATGATCCTGATTGCTTTAAATTCACCTCTTGTCGTAGCCCTTCTTCCAATCATCTTCACTCTAACAATGCACTTGCCCAATCTGAGAATCCTCCTTCTTATCCTATTCATTCCCCTCCCCATAATAAGGAAGATACTTTATCTATACCAGATAACCAAGTAACCCCTTCTGAAATTGCTCCTATTGTGCCGATATTTCGTATTCTCTGCTATGTTAAAGGTTGGCACGTCTTACAGCTCCATAAATACTCTTGCGCATGAATTTAGTTAGAGGAGGAAGATGCCTCTTGTGAATTAGAAGACTCCTGGATTCATCCCAAACAATTGAAAAATGAACTAATAATTGATATGAAAGATTTCTCCATTTGTTCGAAGCACGAAATTGAAAACAAAAGGTACACGAAGGTACTGAAAAACACCAGATCTGCATCCAAATACCATTGATTTATCCCTAGCATCTTATTGAATTTTAATTTTGAATCTTTTAAGTTGTCTTATCACTCTGTCAGATTATACTTAGCGGTAATTTTTGGCTGTCGATATAATTGTAGCTGGTTTCATATGCTCTGCTACTCGTTTCTTATCTTGTTTCATGATGCATTAGGCTGCCTTAGGAATTTTGACCCCCAAGAGACTGGTTTTTATCTGCATCTTTTCCTTACTGGTCTAATAGCAGCAAGGCTATCAACAGCTTCAGAATGCCGGAGAATGCTTAAGTTCCAACTATTTATTGGAACTTCTCTGCAGTCATGCTCTTTACTATATTCATATTATAACCGAAGACAAATCGGCTTAATCTATGGGTTCATTTTAACAGCTGTATTATATAGATTTTTTATTTTGATAGGAGTGTCAAAATTATTTCAAGACAACCCGACTCAAAAAAATTTTTCAATTGACCCAAATAATTTTTCGAAAGTTAAATCGAATTGCTTAATTATTGTGTGAGGTTGACACTAACAAAATTAACTTTTGACATCAATTAGGATTTGACTTATTTTTGATCACGAACCTCAAAATTGATCCGTCAAGGCAACCCGACTCAAAAAATTTGGGTTTGGATTCTCCCGAATAATTTTCAGATCAAGTTTGGATAAAAGAAATGTTAATTATTGTGATAGTCAAGTTAGTTCCCACTAACTGAGATTGATCTAAATTTGAATTACCAAGATTTAACTTATTTTGATCCAAACCTCAAATTGATTTAATTTTATTTATAACCTAATTAATTTGATTTTTAATACAATGAGATGAGCCTTCATTTTAGAGCATACAAAAATATCAAAGTGGTTGCAAGACTAGTGGTTGTTCTCTGTGCTTAAAAGGGGTTGGGTCTAAGGGTGCAAACGAGTTGGGCTGAGCTTAAACCACTCTAAACTTGATCTTGAGCTTGATTAATTTATTGAGTTCAAGTTCGAGCTCGAGCTTTATTTTACGAGCTCAAGTCAACTCACGAGTCAACTCATTTAATATGAAAGAGATAAAATAATTTTGATTTAAATTAGTATTATAATAAAATTAATAAAAAATTTTAAAAAGAAGATGGAAAATAACAAGGAATTATTTGATATAAGAGACTAAGATTTATTTTTAAAAATATTTATAATTATTTCATATCTAAACTGTTAAATTCTAATATATTTTAAATATATTTATATTAATATTTATTAATTGAGTTAGTTCACAAGCTAATGTGTGAGAGGATTGATTGATCTTAACTTGTTCTGCTCGACAATCCATTTATCGACTCAAGTTTGAGATGACTCACGAGTCGGCTACTTACACCCTAGCCAGGCCTGTGTAGGAATAGATCCTAGAGATCACTTTCAATTGCTCGCTTCCTATAACACCTTCAAAATCTAATAAACAGTTCTAAAATCATAGCTCATGTTCAATTCTCTAATATTCGCCCTAATTCTCTAATTTATGACATGAAAGTCTCCTCAATAAAAAAACTAAGAAAAAAAAGAGTCTTTTTAATATTTTTTGAATAAATATTACCACAAGAGGGTTCACCTCCAGCTCTTTTTTCTTCAATTTATAATATATTTATCATGAACCCCTTGATATGATGAGAAAGTCGCTCAAATATATGAAAACGTCTTAACTCTTATATTTCTCTAAAGACGTAGAATTATCAATAATGGAGCTTCCTTCTCTATTAATTAATTGCTTAACCCATCAATATCAACAACTAATCGTGTTGCTTTGCCTCTTATTTTGACTTTCTTATCAGAAAAAACATCTACGTCAAAAATTATGCATTCAGTAAAGACCATGAACTAAAGGCTTTCTCTCTCTCTCTCTCTCTCTCTCTCTCTCTCTCTCTATTTATTTATTTTTTATTTTAACTAATGGCTTACCTCTAGAAGCAAACTACTTAATGAGTAGGGTTCCAGTGTAATTCTACTTTAGCTTGATTAGAATAGTTATGACTTGAACTCTACTAGTTTATTAATTGAGTCAAATATCTCAACCCGAACCCGACTGACCTATACACGACACAAGTGACTTATTTAGACATACAATTTAGATCAAAAAAATATCAATGTTAGGTCAATCTTAGATTTACAAATCAAATTTGAGTTGACATATCATACTTGGTCAACCTAAATCAAATTTAAAATTTTATATGGGTCAAATTCTTGGACTCTAAACTGGCCTGAAAATTAATCGAGTCAACCGAATTTAAATTTTCGAGTTGAGATCATACCAAGCAGTCGTATCTATTCAAATTAACGCCCATATTTTTACTCAAATAGATTGGAATGAAGCCATAAAGTGTTCTGCATCACCTTCTCTTTGATATGTAGCTCATAAAATAAATAAATAAATAAAAAGTTAGAAGACCTCAAGCTAAAAAGTGCATGAAATCTCTTAAAAAATCTGATGATAGTAAGTACATTGAAAAACTCTCATCCCTTTATAAATTACATTTTAAAGAAAACTATGCAGTTAAGAAATCCTTATATGGCCACCACTTCAAAACTTCAAAATTGAGGCTATTTTTTATGATATCACTCATATTTTTTATTACTTCAATTGTTCAGCTACTTAAATACAATTCCCATATGAGAGAGAATATCCTGATCAACTGCATTATTTTTGGTCTTCAAATCACTATAATCTCTCTCTCTCTCTCTCTCTCTCTCTCTCTCAACACCACAACTACGAAATGTATTACAACTGAGCTACATTGTGATTTTTTTTTTCTTCCATTTTTTTCATTTACAAGAAACATGTCATTTCCGTCACATATAATTTTTTGACTGTACGCAGAATTAAATTTTAATCTTTTATTGTGGTGATTGAGTTCTTTTTTTATTAATATTTCTTCATTAGTTTTTTATTAAATATTCTTCATTGGTAAGTTTTTTTTTTTTTGGTTATATGTTGATGATATTATTCTCGCACGTACTTTTTCCCGTCAATTCAAATTCAGAACATATCTAAGAAATTTTGAGCATAATACAAGGAGATATACAACTCTTATTATTTACCATCATATATATGCTGTATGTTGAATCAAGCATGTACGGCAAAATTGATAGAATATCAATGCTAATATTACGCAGACTGAAGTTTAAACATCTTAATTATCACCAAAATTGATCAAAATATCTGATCGTAAAATCAATTTGCGCCACTGCATCTTGAAATTGACTAAGAGAAGCTTCTCCCATTATTTGACGGCAAGAGACAGTCAATGTAATTTTACATATCGGTAAGAGGTCAAGACATCCCAACCTTGTTCATAAAATTAACATGTGGTCAACAAATATCAAAAAATCTAAAGACATCTCGCTATCAATTCAGTCAAGTTTGACACGAATAGTAAGTTATAAAATGCAATAACATATGAATCAAGCCTAAAATTATCTCGATCGACCTCGATGTTATCTAAATAACTTTCGATCATGAAATGAACTATATCATTGTATTAAAAATATTGAAATTATCCCCATATTATATATGCATAGGCAAAAATTATGAAACTCAAAATTATTCAAGAAAAGATAAATTCAAAGAGATGATGTGAATAAAAAAGAAGAGGATCTCATAATCACTTAAATTAAAATTAAATTATAGTTATAATCAGATTAACTCATTAAAAAAATAAAAATTAATATAAAAATAATTCAACTGAACTTAAACTAAAATAGTTATAATTAAATATTAATAATGTATAAAAAGGAAAAAAAATCTGTAATATATATATATATATATATATATATATAACCTTATATAAGTTAAACGAAAAAAAATCTGTATATCGATGTTCCTTTAGCCCAAAATTTGCAGCCCATCTTTTCAATCTCATAAAGGGTCCGTTTTGGGACAAAGCAGTTGGGGGTAAAGTTGGTTGAAAAGATAATGTAGAGAAATTAATTTTTTTTAAATTATTATAAGTGTTAGAAATATTTCTTTTTTTACAAAAATTTAAATAATAGCTTTTAAATAGTCATTTTCTTATAATTTTGATTCTTAAAAACAACTTTTTATCATAATATTTTAAAAAATATAATAAAAATTTAATAATTAAATATAATTGTAATTATTTTAAAAAATTAAAATAATAATAAAAATCATCCAAATACAATCTAAATTTTATGCCTACTAAAATCAACCTGTAATAATTGAGTTCGTCCTTTGACATTGTCCACTAAAAAAAAAATTAAGAGAAACTTTTAACCTGCTTCTGTTAAAAGGGCTCCCGTTTTCCAGTCTCTGTTTTTCCCGTCAAAAGGGTTGAATGATCAAAAATTCTACTAAAAGACGAATCTTGATGTCAAAAGCAAGTTGATCCTCATTGAACCAATGAGATCAAGATTTAAAATATCATTGGAAACTTTGGGATATCGCTTAAATCTAAATAGCTCTCAAATAGTGTTTATAATCAAATCGAGTGCCTCGACGAGGATCTAACAAGCAAGATCTCACAATTCAATTTCATTTGAGCATTCAAATACTTAAAATACATCAAATGATCAAGGAATCATTTTGAGTCCATGAAGTGGAGTGGTTGGATTCATGTATTTACAAAGACGCCACTCCTCCAATCATATAAATTTCATTCCTCATAGAAGGAGCAAGAGAGAGAGAGAGCTCTAAAGCTTGAAGATTCTCCAAGCACAATCTTGCCACCACTGACGAGTCAACCACCGCCGGCCGCCGCCATCCCCGCCATCGCATTCGCCTCCATCATGATGACCTTCATCACGATATCCTCACGTTTCACCATCATCGCTACCACTAGAACTTTACCACGAACATGCTGTTGTTTCCTTCATATGCAAAATCCCATTATCAAGATTTTGTACTCAAATGATACATAGTGGAAGATTTTACCAAAGGTTTTTTTTTCCCTCTTTCGAGGTTTTCACAAAAAATTCTGAGTTTTCTTGTTCACTCTTAAATACATGTGTATTTGGATTACAACAAAGAAGGCGTAAACTTTCACTCTACTACAATGATTTTCAAAGACGCACGCTTACGTGGGAAAAGAACCCTTCAATCACAATTGTGAACACTCGCATGGCTAATAGCGCAAACACTGTGAATAACAACGGAGCCTCCCGCTCCAACTCTTACTCAATCAATCCAACCAATGACCAAGCTTCTCACTCCCGATAGGCGGACCGTATGAAGGCGATAGAATCTCTTTAGAAGATCGTGCCCAAATGGAAGAGTCTCAAAATGAGATGATCCGACTTTACGAGGAATACAATGCCTACTACCGCTGAAACACATCTCCCCAAGATCGATTGTTAGCCGTGGAGGAGGTCAAAATACTAATCTCCTTACACCAAGTTCCTGTAGACCGTGATGTCGATCTCCTCGACACCGCTATTCTACTCATCCATCGATGCAACAACGATCGCTAATCCACTAATTAGCGGTAGCTTGACACATTCTCGCCTCGTTGACCTCACGATGTATATAAATTATGACGCTTAATGCAAGATGAATTTCACCTTCAAGAAATCATCTTCCTCACCGCTATATGAGGAATCTCACCTTTACCAAGTTATTCTTCAACATCCTATTCCGTGGGTTTCAAGCTTCGAGCATTGATTCTATGATGGCGACCCACATGAACACATCGACCATTACAGACTATCATGCATATCCAACGAGCTCACACCGCTTGTCGTCTTTCCAAGCTACCCTCAAGAGACAAGCTCGACTTGTTCTACTCCTTCCAAGGGAATCCATCCATACCTTTGACTAACTCGCCAAGATTTTGTAGAATAGTTCATTGCAAAACCTGAGGATCATTAAAGATTCCTCCCATCTCTCGCATTCATCAAAATGAGGGTGAATCACTTAAGGAATACTTCCAGGTTCTCCTTAAGCTCGCCAAATACCCGAGTAGACCAAACTATTAAGAGGAGTTTTCCTTGAGGGCCCCGGCCCTGGCCTTTTACTCGCCACTAATGCAGACACCTCCGCTTCATATGCGACTTCCATCGTGGAAGCACAACGCCGATGAGGCTATTAATGCCCATCGCAAATAATTTGAACAATCTATGAAAATGTAAGAGCCCTAGGAATGAATCGACCGCCATCAAAAGAAGCAACAAGGCAAAATGATCTCCTCCACCCCCATATCAACGACGTGAACCACGACCAGAAAAGGAATACACGCCATTGAACACATCTCGTCAACCTCCTGATGGCTATTCGAGATGAAGAAAATATCAAGTGGCCACATCCACCGAAACCAAATTCAAAAAATCAGGAGCAATATTGTCACTTCCATCAAGTCGTGGACATGAGGCATGCAAACAACTCAAAGAAGAAATCGAGGCTCATTCAACAAGGATATCTACGATTTGTGAAGAATCAATAATCAAACAAACATACCTCCAACTGGGGCAACCAGACAATCATCATAGAAACATAACAAAATAATCATCAAATAGTTGGGGAAATTGAAACAATCGCAGGAGGACCAATATTATTTAATCAAGTTCTTATTACTACCTTGAAGAGCCAGAGTCAAAGAAGTCTTGTATTGATCATTCCATCACTTTTAATGACTCACGAAGGAGTCCATGTTCCTCATCAAGATCCACTTGTCATCACCAGGATCGGACCCATGCTATAATGTTAAGAGAATTTTGATCGACAATGAGTTCATTGATGTCTTATTTTACTCCACATTTCTTAACATGGGTGTTGGAAAAGCTCCAACCTCCGCAGACCATTATGGTTTGATAATCGCCTGCAAATAGAGGGACAATCACCCTTCCTATTGTCCTTGGTGAATTTCTCGACAAGTGACTCATTTAATCCAATTCATGGTGGTCAAGTCGATTCAAAGATATAACGCTATCTTTGGAAGGCCCCTCCAATCAATTTTGTGCCACTTCAAGATCTCATCTCAAGATGAAATTTTCAACCTCTTGGAGTTGGTGGTCAAAATCAACAGAAGAATCATGCTACCTCGATAAGCTCAACCACACCCTTCAAAGATCAAGATTTTAATTGATGAAGAAGTACCTAAAAGCTTCTGTAAGACTTGCTCTTGTATTATCGATGACCAACCATTACAGCAAGTTGGATCTCTGTACGAACAAAGAAAAATACATAGACTTCTTGCACGTAAATCAAGACATCTTCGCTGAGTCCGACGACATGGGGTGACCCCAATGTGATCATGCACTCTCAAGATCGATCCGACATTCAAACCGATCATCCGTAAGAAGAAGTTTTGCACCGACGCTTCCGTGCTATTGAGCAAGAAGTTAACAAGCTTCTAGAATTCATACGAGGTACATTACCCTACATGGCTAGCAATATGTTGTCATGGTTAAGAAAATAAATGGAACATGGAGAATGTGTATTGACATCAAATTAAGCTCCCAAAAGATAATTTTTTCTCTTCCTAATTGATCAATTGGTTGATGCTACACGACATCAAATGCTCGCTTTTGATGCTTACTCGTTACAACCAAATAAAAAACCCAACGGATGAAGAAGCTAAAGATTTCAAACATATAAAGGTTTATACTGCTACCAAGTTATGTCAGTTAAAAAATGTCGGTGCTACTATCAACGACTTATGAATAAGGTTTTAAAGACCTATTAGGCCACACAATGGAGGTATATGTGGATGACATGTTAGTAAAAAGCTTGGAAGAATCACAGCATATTTCTGACTTAGAAATATGCTTTAACATTCTTCGATGTTATAACATACGACTCAACCCAACCAAATATACTTTTGGGGTTACATCGGAAAAATTTCTTAGATTTATGGTAACCCACCGTAGGATAGAGGCCAACCCCGAGAAAATCAAAGCTCTCAAAGATATGACTCGTCCGAAGAATATTAAGGAAGTTCAACGCTTTGAATGGAAATTGCGTTATCCCCACCTAGCCTATTCGGGATATATATACTTGCCATTCTTTAAAATATTAAAGGAGCAAAAAATAATAATTTTCAAGAGGAGATGAATGTCACTAAAAGTATTTAACATCTCCACCCCTACTATCCAAGCCTATCCAAGGAGAGATGCTATACTTATATCTCGCAGCCTCTTCCCATGCGATAATCGCTTAGGGAAGAAAATGGGATACAACTATGTCAAAAATTCTCGATATAGAAAGTCATTATCCACTTGCGATAAGGGCTCGCTTTAGTTTTCTCAAAAAAATTACGCTCCATACTTCCAAGCTCATACTATCTGTTACACTCATTTACCATTAAGGCCATCCTACGAAAACCGTAAGCATCCGAGGTTAATTAAATGGTATGTAGAATTGGGAGAATTTGATATAAATTTTCTACCTCTATAAAGTCTCAAGTACTCGCAGACTTTATAATGGACTACCCCAACTAGAGGAGCTATCTACACGCCTTCGCCTCCCTCAATGGACCCTCTATGTTGATGGAGCTTGAAATACACTGCGGAATCTTACTTATTTTCCCCCAGCAGAATACCTTAGAATATGGACTTCGCCTAAAATTTCTCAAGAACTAATAATATGAATATGAGGCTTTATCGCTTGAGACTGTTGACTTGAAGCTCAAGACTCACGTAATCCACTCCTCTGTCGCCTCCCAAGTTGAGAAAACTTTAAAATGTTAATAACCTCAATATTTGCACAAAAAAAATATAATTGAAATACCTCATCAAGACACTCACCATGAAGACATCGTCGTCGTCGCTTTAATATATGGTTCAGACAGAGAGAGACAGAGAGAGATAAGGAGAGAAATATTTTTTTTGTAAGAAAGAGAGAGAGAGAGAGAAAGAAGAGAGAGAGAGAGGAGATTTTATATTAATTTTTTAAATAATATAATTATTTAAAGATATATAAAATATTTAATAACCAAATATTTATAAGTTATTAAATTATATATATAAATTAAATATATAATTTAAAATATTTTTAATTATATCACAAATTTATAAATTTATTTAATATTTTTATTAATTAATATAATTATGTAATATATAATTTTTTAATTGAATATATAATCAAAAATTTTAAAATTCAACAAAACGAAAAAAGAATAAATTATATAAATATTTTATAAACTATATAAATAAAGCAATTATATATATATATATATATTACAATATACTAACATATTATGTTGATAATATATATACATGTATATCATATATATATTCTCACTACTCTATAATAATATAAAATATATAAATAGCATTTTATCTATTTAAAACATTTTATTTCTCAAAAATACATAATTAGTTAAACAAAAACAAATAAATAATTCAAAACTATAAAATATTTAGTTTTTACATATTATAAAAATATTTAGTTATTTATTTATATATATATATATATATATATATATATTATCACCATATAAAAATTATATAAATTTAAATATTTTTATATTTTTTAACGTTATTATTATTAGAAGACATATATATATAAAGTATATATATATATATATATATATATATATAATAAGTTATATATATATATATATATATATATATATATATATATATATATATATATATCATATTATATATATATATATATATATATTTATATATAATTAAAAATATTCTATAAAAATTATTTTAAATTATTTATGTAACTTAAAAATATTTATATAATCAAACATATAAATAACTAAGTAAATTTATAAAATAAATAAATAAATATATATATATATATAATTACTTTATTTATATAGTTTATAAAATATTTATATAATTTATTCTTTTCTTTTATTTATTTGTTTATATATTTTAAATATTTTATTATATATTAACAAAAAATTAATAAAATTATATATTATACATAATTATATTAATTAATAAAAATATTAAATAATTTATAATTTATATATAATTAAAAATATTTTAAATTATATATTTAATTATATATATAATAAAAATTAATAAATATATATAAATATTTAGTTATTAAATATTTTATAAAAATATTTTAATTATATACTTTAAATAATTATATTATTAAAGAAATTAATAAAAAATAAAAATCTCCTCTCTCTCTCTCTCTTCTCTCTCTCTCTCTCGCCGTTACAAAAAAAAAAAGGTCTGTCTCTCTCTCTCTCTCCTCTCTCTCTCTCTCCCCGCCGTTACAAACAAAAAAGTCATCGTCAAGACTCGACAAATCCACCATCCGTTGACATCATCAAAAGCTAACTATATTTTTTTTGCCTAAATAACTAATCATTAAGACTGCCTATTTTAAAAAAATAATCCCAAACTTTAATACTCATAATCACAATATCTCCACTTAAAGTCTCGCCATTTCAAGACACATCAAATCATTCATATATCAAGAAATATCAGATCTAGCTTTTGCTTCATATATAGAGATCATTTAAGAGAAATATAAGAAATATATTTTCAAGATGGAGTACACAAGCAATTAATGAGATAAAGAACATTGTGATGGACTCCATCTTTTTCTACAAGAAGGAACCCTCCACTAACTTTAACTCCTCCAAGACATCAAACTTTACATTATGAGGTGAACTACAAATGATTTTCTACCTCAAATGCCTCTCTACATTTATCACATGGATTAAGAGAGGTTCCTCAGAATACCTAGGAAGCTCCAGCCTTTAAAATTATCAAGTTTCTATCAAGTATGATAAACAAGCTTGAGTTCACAAAAAATATGCAAGTTCTCAAGACTTAACCTCTCTCTCACATGCATTCAGAGCCTCATCCCTTCAAAGCTAGACCTTTGCTCATGAGCTATCATGGGACCTTTTTCTATAAGTACTAAAATTTATCATTTTAGCCTCACTTCACTAAATAGAACTACGCTGAAATCACTGAGGTAAATCTAAACAATTTGTTTGGAAAAATATAAGATCATTCGTCTTTTGCAAGATTATCACCACAATGAAACCCAATTTATCAAAACTTTACGCCCTTGCAAAGATCTTCACATTCAAGCGATATGAAAAGACATCCTCAAATAACTAATCATAAGCTACCAATGACTTACTTAAAAAAAAAAAACACATTTAAGAAGGGGAAAGAAAGAGAATGTTCAGACTACATGACTGAGACATATATAACTGTGTTTCATGAGTTATTATACCAAATGATATCGGGTTCCAAGTCCAAGAGTTCACTATTTCATTATGATTTGAAAAGAAAACTCTCACGACTGGACTTCAAAACTGATATGGCTACGATATTTCATCACCATTGTTTCAATAAGAGTAAAATCTCATCCCATATCAGGGACTTGAGTCTCAAGCCGCAAGAAAGGCCCTCAACACAATAAACTCTACCCTTTATGGACCATTTGTGGATAGATGGTCAAGCCAGAACATTCGCTCAATGATCCGAAGAAAAACTTCCCAACTTGGAACAACAGAATCCCAAAATATTATGAATTCATTATATATTGCAACTTTTATTTTATCTCGAAGTCTCTTCCTCTTCATGTAAATAACCACTTAATACAAAAGACTTCATTGTTGTTGAATTATTGTCATTCTGAAACTCATATCCTGTAAAATTGTCTTATGAAGTACTCAACTTATCAAAGTAATGAATTTATAAAATTTTTTCTTACAAAGCTATTCTTCATTTAACCCTCCACTAGAAATATACAACTCCGTTCTAAGTATAATCAATCCTGGGACTTGACAACCTCTTCCATGGAAAAGTCAAGTAACACTTTGGATACCAGATATCAGATCGGACATCAACCTCTTCCATACAGGTTAACGCCATCAGTATTTGATAAACAATCTCTGACTAAAAAAATCTAATGGACAATTAACTCTTCCATATGATTAACGAGATAACACTGAAAATAACCTTGGATAGGAAAATCCTCAGATCAATTCAACCTCTTCCATGTGAGAAATCACACTCCCAAAACAATAGATAGTCTTTAGGGATTTTCACGGCTCTCCATTGGAAGATCATTCATAAATAACGATAAGACAAAATAATCAGGAGTCCGAAATTTTCGCTTCACTCAGCCGGTCACATCCGCGGTTATCTCACCTGCTGAATACCAAGATCAACCAGAAGTTATCCACCATCCTTATCGAGAAACTACTTAATCACCGCCTTCATCGAAATGTCACCACTATCATCGGCCAATCTCCTGCCAAACTCATCGCTGCATCCGACGACTACCGGTCGACCACCGCATCACTCGAAATCGCCTGAACGCCGACCGACAGATTGACGCTTCTTCAGGGAAACCGAGCTGACGATGAACTGGCTGATCGCCCAAACCCGGCCCCGACAAGGGTAGTTGACACACCTCTTTCGAGGGAAAACCGGAGCCTCTAGAACTCGCCTTGATCGCCCAACCCGGTGGTCCGACAAGGCTGAGAGGAAAACTGAGCTCGCCAGATGAACTACGGGCCTTGATCGCCTCTAAATGATCTTCAAGAAGAGAAAGGTGCCTTCAGTAGGATTTTATAACCTATAGGGCAAAAGGTCAAAATCCAAGAAAAGCTAAAACCTCTCAAAATTATGAACCACAAAAAATGGATGAAAAATTCTCATCGGCCATAGCTTCGCCATGATACGCTGTATACATCGCTCCGCCATAACGCACTGCTTCGCTCACAGCGCTTCTGCCATTTCGCACGCTGCCCAGGAAGGCTCATGCCGCCGTATAGATTTCAGACGCCATGGATGAAGGCATTCGCGGACGCTCAGCACTGTAAGTGCCTGATGGGTCCATAACCGAATCAATTCCGATTCCATAATACACATCCAGCCCGCACCCTTTCGCGATCATAATTCACATGAAAAATCTGTTTCAAAATGAATAATTAATGCAAATTTCATTGAAGAATTATTTTCAAGTATTCAGACATATATATTTTGGATGATTGAATAATCATCCAAAAAATAGCAACCGATATGACACTCAAAATTCTACTAAGCACGAATCTTGATGTCAAAAGCAAGTTGATCCTCAAAACTAAAGAGATCAAGCACTTAAAATATCATTGGAAACTTTGGGATATCGTTAAATCCCTAAATAGCTTTCAAACATGGAGTGTTTATATCAAATCGAGCCTCTCAAGATCTAACAAGCCCAAGATCTTACATAATTCATTTGAGCATTCAAATTTAAAATACATTAAATGATTAAGAGAATCATTAGTCCGATGAAGTGGAGTATTTTGTATGATACAAGACGCCTCCACCTATAAATAGCTCATTCCTCATATGAGGGGATCAAGAGAGAGAAGAGAGCTCTAAAGCTTGAAGATTCTCCAAGCAATCCTCACCACTGACGGTTAACCACCGCCGCCGCCGCCGCCGCTACCGCCACATCGCTGCCAATTTTCGGTCTCCATCATGATGACCTTCATCGCTCGCGTTCACCATCATTTACCATCAGCTAACCGTTATCACTTGAACGACTACATTGTTGTCTCTATACAATCCTGTAATCCATTATCGGAAGATTTTGTACTCAAAACAATACATGGAAGATTTTACTGACCCCCTTTTTTCTAGATTTTCCACGTAAAAATTCCTGAGTTTTCGTTTCACTCTTTAAATTAGTTGGATTTCACAAAACTAAGACGTAAACTTTCACTCTTCCACAACTGGTTTTCTAGCACGCAACAAGGGTTATTTTTAAAATGGAGCATTGGGCGTCAAATGAAATGAGTGTGTGACGAGCTACTTATGATTTAACTTTATTAGAGCATATTCATTATTATTTAATTAATTAATTAAATAAGTTTAAATATTTTTGTAAATATTTGATTGTTAAATGATTGAATTTGAATAGTTTGTTATTTGACTCTTTTATTTTCATGAATAATATCGTTTAAAGCTCATGAATAAACTCGTTAAAGAGTTCGATTATAGCTCGATTATGACTTGATTAATGCTTATTTGTAAACAATATTATTTAATTTTTTTAGACTTAATAAGCTTTAATTGATACAATTTATATATATTTCTCAATAAGCTGCTTGCGAATAAGCTCCATTAAAGCTTGATTAGAGCTCATTTATTTTATTAAATAAACTGCTCATTAACAGGCTCGATAATCCAATTCGAACTCGATAATGATAAACAAACTCGAGCTTGAACACCATCTTAAAAGCTCTAATATAGTTTGAACTTGATGATGATAAATAAACTTCAACTTGAACTCAATTCATTTGTAGCCCTAACAAAGTAGGTATTTAATTAATTTTAGTATAAAGAGCCTATTAAAAAAATTAAAAAGGAGTGTGGTCAGTATTAAAAATGGAGTTTTCAATTATTGTATGGGCTTAACTGCAGGAAACGAAAATTGACAGAGTTTCTACCGAAAATATAATTACTAATTACGTTTCCAATCATTAATAACTTTTTTAGAAATTGTTAATAAAATTTTTAAAACAATTTGTAATAAAATAAATGATAATAGTGTGAATTATATATGTAAAAAATATGATTATTTAGTAAATAATTAATAATATAATTAATACTAAATGAATTTTAATATTATATATTTGTGAATAATATAACATAATTAATAATCAAACAACTTAATTAACCATTTAAAATCATTATAATAAATTTGATACTCAATTAATAAAATATTTTAAAATAATTTAATATATTATAAGCTAAATTAAAAATATTTTATAAATTTTTTGTAATAAAAATATTTTATTCATTAGTTGATTGTTCACACACACTGAAATATGATTGAAAAAAAAAAGAAAAAAATTTACAATTATGAAGTTACAATCTGCTGAGTTCTTTGATGCTGTGAAATATCATTTATTCTAGGTTCATCTTAATAAAATAGTGTTAATGATATATCTATTAGTGACATCCAAGAAGGAATAGTTGTCTCAAATAATATAGATGTCGGAATATTATAAATTTGTGATTTAAGTTGATTACCTCTAAATCACACTACTGTAATTCAAATGATAGCCACAGCTGAGTTTTTTAAGTCATAATGAATATTGTAACTGTAAACATTATCTATTTTGGTATTACAACATTTTAACTCCTAAATAATGCATAATCATAACAATAGTAAAATACCATCAAAAAATACTAAGCGAATTAATTAAATAAAATATATTATAAAAGATTTCTTCAGATGGTGAGTTAATTAAATAATAAATAATAGTAAATAATTAGAATTGTTAGAAATTTTTGAATATAGCTTCACATATAAATTTAATTATATATTATGCACTATCTTATTTTTTAAGCCTATTAATTTTTGTGATCAAATAAAGATTAATTAATTTTAGGCTTTTGAGACATCTTATTAATTTTGTATGGAATTATTATGTGTAAAGACCGAGCATTTTTTTATTTATTTTAATGATGGGCTGAAATAAAATAAAATGCACTCAAGTATAAATAGGGTCATGGTCTTCATTTTAAAGGGTGAAGTTCTCATTTTACTCATATCCCATCTTAAGTGAAAAGAATGCTCTCTCTCTTCTCTCTCTCTCTCTCTCTCAAGAACACCCCTTTATAAGTAGGGCTAAAATCATTAGCTCTTCCATGGATTGCATTCGATTACATCTTTTGATGATTTGACATGAGATCTGCGATAAATTTATTTTATCTTTATATGTTCAACAAGTATGAAGTTATAATATCAATCGAAATGATTTTTCCTCTTCATCTTTTGTATTGATTATTTGAAAATTTTAGGTCAAAATATATGATTCAAATTTTTTGAGCAAAAGATTTGATCATTTGTATGAAGTATCGATATTAATTTTGAGTAAAATAATATAACTAAATTTGTTTTATATTTTAATCATAATTTTAATTTTTTATATGATTAATATATTTATTCTTATCAATGTGATCTTAATAAAAAAAGGAAATATGAAATGTTTTTTCTGTCTATCATTTATAATATGAAACAGCACATGTAACTGAACGAAAAAAAAATGAAATAACTTCGATTTCATCTTTGGGGTATAATTATATAAATATATATAATTTAGTATAAATGTTATAATTATTCCATTTAATTCCGTTTCATCCGATGTATATATAAATATATGTAAGTCAGTATAAATGTTAAATTATTCCATTTTATTGTTTTCATAGCGAAATAAAACGAATATTTGTAATGTAATTTATGAATATAGCCGAATATGAAATATTTCGACTTACTATTTTTCAGTTTATTTATTACATTTATTTATCTTTAATATTTTATACTATAATTTATATATGAAATTATTTGCTATAACATTATTTATAACATTTCATATTCATTTCAGATTTTAAATTCATCTTTGTTAATCTAAAATATTTTATATTTAATTGCTTTGTAAAATTAATTTCAAATAGAATATTTATTAAATAAATATAACAATTGTTTAATATTTCTAGAAGTTTTTTGTTTCAGATTTTTTTTAATATTAAACATTTATGTATAAATATTCTATTTTAAATTTTATAGATAATTATTGTTTTGACATTGGGCAAAAATTTCCTAATTAAGTAATATATAATTTATTAGATTTCTACTGTGAAAAAGAGTGCTTATTTTTATTAATTATAATATTATGTATTTTTTTCTTTTCATCAAATATATATAGTATCAAACTTAATTAATTGCTTTATTCAAATATGAGTTTGCTGTTTTGAGTTTGCTATAATTTGTTTTGTAATATCCAATGGATTCCGATAATATAAATTGGAATATTTGTTGAAATATTATAGTTAATATTTATTATATCAAAATAATTTAAATTGAAATATTATGCCACCAAAGTGGCCTCTAATATATCAATTTATTTATTTTTGAAATATATGAATATTACATATGGATTATATTTAAATTATTGCGAAAAATAATCGGCCCAAAGGAAGATTATTTTTTGGCCAGATCAGAATAAATATGTGATAAATTTATATTAATCATTCAATATGTCGATCCAAAGATAGATATATGCGATAATTTAATTATCAATATTTATTATAATTTTAAGAGTATCATTTACAAATTGTTATTTATGAAAGAACAAAATTATAATGTGTGTATCTTATATGTGTCAATTTTTATTAAATATTTTATTTCAAACATATATTTTGTTTACATTATATATGCATATAAAAATGATAATGTTGTTAATTGTGAGTATTATTTTTATTCTTTTCAGTTAATGTTTCTATACCGCTAATTTGAATAATATTCTCCAACGACTAACTTTAAGAAATGAAAAGCATATCCATTGTTCTTGGGTGTATGGATCTTGACTATATCCGACTAAACCTCTCCCGCTTCTTACCGAAAAGCACTATTGAACAAAGACTAACTTTGAAAAGTGGGAGCGTTTCTAACCGCATCTTATGATCAAAGCATTCATTCCGTAAATAATAGTGCACAAGAGGAATGCTAAAAGTTTATATAGCCAAATAACAAACGCTTTTGTTAGTTCTAAAAAGGTCGAAGCGAGTATTATTCTTAGTAAACTCATTTTAATGCGGTATAAAGGCAATGAAAACATAAGAGAGTACATTATGTAGATGTCTAATTTTGTCACTAGACTGAGAGCACTAAAATTAGAGATGTCTGATGATATTCTTGTGCACTTAGTTTTGATCTCTCTTCCTGCACAATTTAATCCTTTTTAAGATAAGTTATAATACTCAAAAAAAAATTGACTCTTAATGAGCTCATTGTGCAAGAGGAAGAGATTGAAACATGACAAAATAGAAAGTGCTCACTTACTACTCTCTGACATATTACTAAAGAAAAAGGAATTATAAAGGCAAATGAGCTGCAGACAAAGGGACTTCACAGCATAAAGTGCAACAGAAACAAGATAATGTTGTCACTTATTTTTTTTGCAAGAAGACTGGTTATGTGAAGAAGGATTGTCCCAAGTATATAAATTGGCTGGTGAAAAAGGGTAAACTTCTCAACTTTGTTTGTTCTGAAGTTAATTTATCCTTAGTACCAAATCACACTTGGTGGATAGATACAGGTGCAACTACTCACATAAATGTGACTATGTAGGGTTGTCTAAGGAGATGAATGCTAACTAATGCTGAAAGATTCATCTATGTGAGAAATGACAATAAAGCTCTTGTTGAAGCAATATGCTTATATAGATTATATCTAGAATCCGGTATTTTGAATTTATATGAGACTTTTTATGTGTCATTTTAGACAAAATTTAATTTCTATTTATTGGACAAATCGGTTATTCTTGTTCATTTGGAAATGAAAAATTTAGTCTCTTTCAAGATTCAAATATTATTGGTATTTGATTGATAATTTATATAAATTAGACATTTCTACTACAAATTAATGAAATGTATACAATTTTTTGTACAAAGAGAAAATTAATGAATAATCTATATGATGACACAAGTATTTATTATTTCTAAACATAAATTGAAAGACTGTTTGAAGGAATGATTCGATTTGGATGATAAAATTATGTATATAATATATATGGAAAAATAAATATCGAAAGTTACACAAGTTTATCTTGGAATTAATTTTACATATATTTGGATATATTTCTAAACATAGAATTGAAAGATTTGTGTTTGAAGGAATTCTTGATTCTCTTGATTTTTCTGATGATAAACTATGTATAGAATGTATCAAGTGAAAATAAATAAATATCAAGAAAGTTGGTGCCAATAGGAGTTTAAACGTCTTGGAATTAATTTATACTGATATTTGTGGTCCATTCCCTATAGGTACTTGGGATGGCCAACAATATTTCATTACTTTCATAGATGATTATTCTCGTTATGGGTACTTATACTTAATTTATGAGAAGTCACAATTATTGAACGTATTCAAAATTTTTAAGGCTGAAGTTGAAAATCAACTTGGAAAGAAAATATCAAATGACCGTGGTGGTGAATACTATAGATATGATGGATCAGTGAACAATGTTGGACCTTTTGCCAAATATTTAGAAGTGGCATCGTTCCTCAATACACCATGGGACTCCAAGTCAAAATGGTGTAGGAGAGAAATCAACCATTATGGATATGGTTAAAAGTATGATAAATCATTCTTCTTTACCGATTCACTTTGGGAGAAGCCTTAAAGACCGCATTTACATCCTTAATAGTTCCAAGCAAATAGCTAAAATCTCATATGAATTATGGATTAAGAGTATTAGGCATCTTCATGTCTGGGATGTCCTTGAAGCTAGGCCATATAATGAAAAAAAATTTGGACTCAAGAACTATAAGTTAGCTATTTTGTTGATATGAAAGGTCGAAGGGTTTTAAGTTTTATGACTCTTCAAATAAATCCTTGGCGGCAATGCTAAATTTATTGATGAAGTTGAATATGATGGAGTGATAAACATAAAAATTTTATATTTGAATTTATTACTCTTCCTATAGAAAATGATCGATAATTTTACGATCATTCAAATTGTAAATATGGATAATCAAAATATTCTTGAGTTAACTCTCACTCATACTAAAGAATCACAACAACCTCATATTGAAGTGCCATTAAGAAAATCCACTAGAGAGAGGAGATTAGCAATTTCAGATGATTATGTTGTGTATCTCCAAGAACATGAGTTTGACATTGGATTGGAGAGTGATCTAATCTCTTTTAGTCAAGTCAAACAAAGTGTTAACTCTCATAAATGGATAGAAGCCATTGAGGATGAGATGAAATCAATGAAAGACAATGATGTTTGGGATCTTGTCAAATTGCCTAAATCAATAAAACCCATTGGTTGTAAATGGATTTTTAAAACCAAACGGAATTCAAAAGGCAATGTCGAAAGATATAAAGCACGTTTAGTCGCTAAAGGTTTCACTCAAAAGAAAAACATTGATTATAAAGAGACTTTCTCTCCATTTTCTTGAAAGACTTTTTAGAATCATTATGACTAGTAGCATTATGATTTAGAGTTACATCGATGAATGTAAAGACGCATTTCAATCAAATTGAAGAAACTATATATATGGTGCTAGAAAATTTTCAATCTTCTGATTCAAAACACGTATGCAAATTAAAGAAATCCATCTATGGTTTAAAACAAGCTTCCAATGGTATAAGAAATTTGATCAAGTGATTACTTTTTTGGTTTTAAAGAAAATCTTGATCAATGCATTTATCACAAAAAATAAGTGGGAGTAAATTCATCATCCTAGTTATATGTTGATGATATTCTACTAGTAAGTAGTGACTTTTGCATGAAATCAAGAAAATTTCTTTCAAATAAATTTGAAATGAAAGATCTTGGGAATGCATCTTTTGTGTTGGTATACAAATTATCAAGATCATTCGTGGTATACTTGGTTTATCATAAAGACATATATTGATAAAGTGCTTAGATAGACATGAAAGAGCACCGTGAGATACACCCATTGCTAAAGGTGATAAAGTTTGCTTCAATGTCCAAGAAATGAATTCAAAAGAAAGAGATGAAAAGATCCCTTATGCATCCAGTAGGAGTCTTATGTATGCTCAAGTTTGTAATGCAATATTAGTACATTGTTGGAATGAGATATTTAAGTAACCATGAATGGATCATGGAAAGCAAGAAATGAAACTAAAGATCTCAAGAGATAAAAGACTTTATGCTCACATATTGAGATCGATCATTTGGAGATCATGATACTGGTTGCTCGACATAGAAGATCCACTTGTTGTTATATTTTCTTATTAAAGGAGTTATATCTTGGAAAAGTGTTAAACAAACACTTATAGCTTCTTCCACTGGAAGCAATTTATATCTTATGAGGGCATCAAATCAAAGAATATGACTACAATTTTATCAGGGCTAAATATTTTGATGGAATAGAGAGACCATTAAAAATAAATTGTGATAATAAAGTCGTCGAGTTGTATTCAAAGAGTAATAAGAGTTCTTCAAAATCAAAGCATATTGACATAAAGTTTTTTATTGTAAAAGAAAGAGTTTGGAGTTCTCAAGTATCTATTGAACATATTAATACAAATTTTATGATTGATCCACTTACAAAACAAGCACCCAAAGTATTTCACAGCATATGTGGCTTATAAGATTTACTTTGATATGATAATTTTAGTGCTTATGATGTTCAATGATTGTAAATATATTTTTCGAGAATAAAGTATTGTTATTATCTTATAAAAACTCTAAAATAAAGTTATATAGTTTCAATTGCAGTTTAACATAAATAAATGAGATTATATGTATAACTCTTTTGAGTTATAATATAGGACCATTTGGAAATAGACACGATCTATGATCACATTATATGAAATTTTCATGTTACACATCCATACTTGATCTATGTCATTAATCATATTGATTTAGTGATCACCATCTTATTATAAAAAATTATAATAAAGATCACTTTGATTCTATGTCAATATTATTAATAATATTTCAAAGATATTCCTCTTTAAAGATAGAAATATTGAGCTTTTAAAGTATTATAATTGAGCAATATATATGTAAGTGAGAGATTATTGAGAATTTTGAATATGAGCTCAATGTATGAATTTAATTATACATTACGCATATCTTATTAATTTTGAGGAAATTATGTGGAGAGATTTTTTTATTTTAATAATGGGTGAAATAAAATGAAATGCACTCAGATAAAATAGGATCGTCCATTCTAAAGGGAAGCTCAGACTCATCCCAATCTTGTGAGTAAAGACTCTCTCTCTCTCTCTCAAGAAATTTAAAAGGGAAGGCCAAAATCGCATTAGCTCTTCCACATTCATGATACTACATCTTTCGATTTTTACATGAGATCTGTTAAATTTATTTTTATCTTTATATATTTCAAACAAGAATATTTTTGATTAATTAGAAAAACATCTACTGATCATACCTCTCATATAGCTGTTTCATTATTAAGTAAACTTAGCTAATTTAATAGAAAGAATATCGTAATATTCTGCTTTCAATAAAATAAATTTAAAAATTATTTTAGTTATTTTAAAAGTAATATTATATATAATAACTTTGTATTAGACTAATATCTTTTTATGTTAAAATTTTTATAT
The DNA here is from genome assembly GCA_021442155.1 of Cymbidium sinense. NCBI lineage: Eukaryota > Viridiplantae > Streptophyta > Magnoliopsida > Asparagales > Orchidaceae > Cymbidium > Cymbidium sinense. The sequence goes on from CM038217.1 coordinate 96,466,644, forward strand.
TTTAACTTATAAAGTTATTTATTACTTTTGCAAACACAAAAAAATTCATCTATTTTTCGCTCATTCATGATATTATTTTATTAATTTATTTAAGATCATTTAATTAATTTAATGAGGAAAGTATAAATTAAACTTGATTTTAAATAATTCTAAATGAGTTAAATTGGTGGGTGCATATTAACTTTTAACTAGAATCCGAGTTGAATTAAATCAAATCAAATTTAATTTGTGATGCGAATTACAAATAACACAAATAAAATAGCATAAACATAAATCCAAGTCTCATCCTATACGAATAGATTTTTTTTAAAATAAGCATATTTGTCTAATTGATATAACAGAGTGCAAATATATATATTTTTATTTTTTATATTGAAAAAAATAATATGCAAATATAGAGCTGCAAATGAACCAAGTGTTGGACAAACTACTCGTGAACAAGTTCGGCTCGATTATGGCTTAATTACGGCTCGATTACGGCTCGATTAAAGCTTGTTTGTAAACAATATTGCTCAAATTATTATTTTTTTTAGGTTTAATAAGCTTTATTTGATACAACTCAACTATATTTCTCAACAAACTGCTCGTGAACAAGCTCGATTAAGGCTTGATTAAAACTCATTTATTTTATCAAACGATCTGCTCGATAACCCAATTTGAGCCGAGCTCGTGAACAAACTTGAAACGAGCTCGATAATGATAAACAAGCTCAAGCTTGAACACTATTCTTAAAAGCTCGAATCGAGCTCGAGCTTGATAATATTAAACAAGCTCAAGCTTGAACACATACATACTCGGCTCGGTTTGTTTGCAGCCCTATGCAAACATATTTTTATTTAGTGTTATAATATCGACAAAAATAAAAAGAAAAATATAACATGCTAAGAGATTGTTTGGGATCAATTTTATTTTCTAATTTTTGTTTTTATTTTTATGTTATTTTTAAAAATATGTTTGTTTAGAGTATTTTTTATGTGATTTTAGTTTTTATTTTTAAAATTAATAATATTATTTTTAAAATATTCAAAAGATATTTGAGTATTTTTAAAAATAATAAGTACAATTCAATAAATTTTATTTTTAAGTAAAATATAAATAAAATAAAATAAAATAAAATAAAAAATAAAAATATAAGTGATCCCAAACTGCCCCTAAATTAATTATAAAAAAATGAATTCAGAATAAGCATTAATTATAAAAACTAAATACGTTAAATTAACTGAATTTTTTAAAAAAAATATGAATTCAGAATTAGCAGTAATTATATAATCTAAAAATTCTAAATTAATTGAGAAAATAAACTACCTCAAAATATCTCGTCAAGGAAAATTAAGTAGGACATAAGTGAAGAACGAGCACAGCAAAGCACAATACTGGGAACCCTCGTCAGAATTAACGGCAGCAGCCTGCTCTCACCGGATTTCCTGGAAAAGGGGTAGGCACTGAAGGAGTTTTTATGCAAAACGCAAGCATAAGTAGTGTTTTCGTTGAAAACGTGAAATCCACTTGAGTATTTCTAAAAATGTGGATTTTGCTCTACAATCAAGTATATGCTCCTTTCTGAATTTAATTTTAGGAAAATTTATATATATACCACATAATTCTTATGCATTTACATATTTTACATCTAAACTTTAATATTTACAAAACTAACACTTCCCTATGCATAAAAAGACACATTTCACTTGGAAAAAATAACAAGGGTGATATTTTTGATGTAATAATAAAGATTTAGATAGTATTTAAGTAAAAATTAAAATTTGAGTATGAAATATATAAATATATAAAAATTATATGATATGTATGTAAATCCCTTTTAATTTTAACCAGGCTTCTCTTGCTTAATTACATATATAGAAGGTGTTCCTTTTTAAAATTTATCTCCGTCGCTAGCCCGACACAGGAGCCAGACTTGCCATGTCGTGCTCCCATACCCGCATTCCACTCTCTGCATCCCGTCATCCTTGCTCTCCCCACAAGCCGGCCGATTCGCTTTCCAGACCCACGCGTAACACCACCGCCGGCAACCTCTCACACATCAAGGTTGAAATTCCATCTGGAGCATTTCTCTCTCTCTCATGACCTGCTTCCTGTTTGTCTCTCCCACTGCCGCGCAAAGACAGGAGACTTTGACTTCCATACCACTCTCCCATCCCCTCGCAAGCCCATCACCACACTTAACTCGACAGTCGCCCCTTTCCTGAGTTGTTTGCGTACTTAGGCTACGTATCCGCACACAAACTCCAGCTCCAAACCACCCTCCAGCCAACCCTCTGCAGCTTATCTCCTACTTGCCATTTGTTTCCCCGACAATCACCCAAAACCGTAGCTCAAGAAAGATTTCCTCTTTTCCTTTCTCTACTAATGCATCTGTCTCTTCTCTGAAACCCCCACACCACCACCTTTTTTTTTTTTAATTAAAGGCTTAGCCCAAATTTCATTCCAAATGAGAAGAGAGAAAAAGATTACAATGCACTATAAAAAAACTGAAAGAGAGAACCTCCTGGAAGGAGAAAGGGACCGTGACACAACAAGGATAAAAATAAACTCTACCCCCGAGGACTCAGAAAAAGATTCTCAAAGCAATCTGAGAAACATTTTTACTTCAGAGAATATAGATCTTATAAAGTTGAAAAAGATACTAACCTCGCCTTCTCGGTGGCCAAAACTACCCTCCAGGGTATCCATCCAAGGAATCACACAAGAAAAGGAACATCCAGGTAGAAGAAAAAAAAAACAGAGGGGAATACCCGATTGCAGAGATGACCTCCGGGGTGAAGACGATAGTAAAGCATCAAAGGAACCATTAGAGTTTTCATCATCGTCCTAGTGGGCGGCAAAACCAAGCAAAAATCCTTCCAGGCAGCAAAAATCAAAACCAGAAAGAAAAGGAACTATTATGATTCGAAATTCCTCCATTTGTTCATAAATTGGCACACATTCTCTAGCCAAGTGGGCTTAAACTTCCACCTTCTTAACTTGAAAGCTACAACAGAACTGAACTAAGATAAGATGGAAACATGTGAAGCAATATCTCCACCATGAAACCTACAATTCCTTTCTTTTTATATATGATAAACAGTCATAGCAATGATAAGAAAACCAAGTCTTTTAAGAGCCTTGTGATCAAGGCCATTAATAGAGCTAAGAATTTGCTGAAGGGTGTGCTGAATAAGAAAGTAAGAACCATTAGGTAAGAGAGCTCTAATCGAACTCATAGATACTGGACATTCAAAGAAGAGATGTGCATAAAATTCATTAGTCACTTTACAGAAACAACAAAGAATGATCGAACCTAAACCTCTAGCGAGGAATGTATCCGCGGTCTTTAGACCTCCCAAGTAAGCCATCCAACAAAAAATGACATAATTAATAGAGTAGCCTTTAAACCAGATCTCATCTTTCCAACTAACTGAAGGCAAGTGCTCAAAAGGAAGGATTTAATCAATCTAGGATTGATTTGTGTATGCCCCCACCAAAGGATGGAATCAGCATCAGAAGAACCGGTACAACTCGAAATCAGTTCATAACAGTAAGGAAATATAATTTACAGGAGCTCTAGTAATAACCACTTTCCATTCGATAAAACAGACACCACAGGAGTGTTAGGGGGAAGGTTAAAGATAGAAAAACAAGCAGGACCCAACATTTCCATAAGAGAATGTCTAGCACACCATGGATCAAAAAAGAGGGATAACAAGTGCCCATTGCGATTGAATTGATTCTCTAACCTGAGAAGCATGAGCCTTTAAGTCTATCCAAAGTGGGGAAGATTGAAGTGGATGTTTACTCCAAATAGAACAATACTTATTAAATACCTACTGTCTCAACAGGGATGATCTATTAAGAGCTTTTCATAGTGTTTTAATTTTACAGATTTTGTTTAGATAAGAGACTGAAGTAAGCCTAGTTCCTCCTTTATCTCTAGGGAGCATAGCTTTTACCCAAGAGATTGTATGTAGCTTCTTGGACTCCCTTTGATGAAAGAAAAAGTTAGCTATGAGAGCCAAATTTTTCTTAATCACCCCTTTAGGACAAGCCATTGATCTAAACCAATAGATCAAGTAATTATTGATAGAAGCTCTAAGAAGTTGGAATCAACCTCCAAAAGGAAGCACCTTGCTCTTCCACCCAACAAGCTAATTGTGGAGTTTATCAAAGATTAAGCTAAAGTGGGAGATCTTGAGGTAACCCGCTGTCAAAGGAAGACTGAGATATTTGAGAGGAAAACAACCTAATTTGGTTTTAAAAATTGCATTGAATTGCTCTGCATGCCTAACATATTTAGAGAAACAAAGGGAAGATTTATTATTGTTAACAACTAAACCTAGATAGGCTTCTAATGAATGTAAAGCAACATTAAGAGCACTAATTATAGAAGCCTCAGCCTGACCCATAGCCAACAGATCATCCAAAAAAAGTAAGTGAGAAATTTCACAAATTTTCACAATTAAAGGATTATATCTTATAAGACTTACTTCTCTATCTAAAAGCATGAAAAAGTATCCATAGCCAGTGTAAATAGAAAAGGGGAGAGGGAACACCCCTGCTTTAAGCCATTAGAAGAGTTGAAGTAGCCTTTAATCTCCCCATTGAGAATTATAAAGAAAGAAACCTTCATAGTATAGGCTCCTATTAGATTAATAAAGGATTGAGGTATTCCTTTCTGATGTAATCTATGAAGAATAGACTTACGGTTCACGATGTCGAAAGCTTTCTTGAGATCAATTTTTCCAATAAATCTTCTTTAGGAATTGGAAGGGAGAAAGTCATTGCAAAGTTCATGAGCCAGGGCAATGTTATCAGCAATATCATTGTTTTGAATGAAGGTCGATTGGGCAATATGTACTATACTGGGAAGGACCTTTTTAAGTATGTTTGCCAGTACTTTAGCTATCACCTTATAGAATTATTGCATAAGGAAATATGTCTATAATCAGAAAGCTTATTTGAGTGCTTAACCTTAGGAATCAAGGTGATCAAACTATGTTTAAAGATGTGGGGCATTTTCTTAGTAAGGAAGAAGTGGTGAGCCACACGAAGAATTGTTTCCCAATGATGTCTCAACTCTTTGTAACGAATTTTGCATTAAAACCATCTAGGCCAAGAGAATTATTTTCATTGATACTAAACAAAGCATCAATGATTTCTTTGTATGAGAGTTCAAAATCAAGGTCATGAAATTATTCTTGGGTAATAGTTTTCCCAATAGGAATGTCTTCTAAATTAAGAGTGGATGCATAATCCAAATTAAAAAAGAAGCATAATAGTCACAGATTTTCCTAGCAATTTCATTAGGATCTGATAGAATACCATGAGAGGTTTGAAGATTCCTTATGAGATTAGTGCTTTTCCTTTCTTTAATAGTATAGTATAGGAATTTTAAATCATCATACGAATGAGTAAGCCAATGAGCCTTAGCCCTTTTCCTTGCCTACATACTTTCTTTTAACTAATAGATCTTGATATTGATTAGGGATCTCCTTCACCAAATGAGCCAAATATTCATCATCAGGATTATCATCCAACAACATCAACATGTTCTTGCTCTCTCTTAAGAACCTCTATTTGCTGCTTTAGAGGAGATTTATCCTAATTCTGACACTTCAGAGAGTTTTGAACAGACATTAATTTCTTAGAAAAAAATAAAAATGGGATCCCCCAAAAAATATTTAGTCCAGGCTGAATGAATAAAACCATTGAAGTTATCATAAGTAGTCCAATGATTTTGAACATAAATCTGCTCGAGGGAGTGAAAGAATTACGTAGAAAAGTGATTAGAGGGGAATGGTCAGATGAGAGGGGTCCAATAAATTTATAGTAAGAGGCAGGGAAAGAATCCAACCAATTCAAATTATAAAGAACTCTGTCAATCCTGGATTTAATGAGACAGTCAGGTTGCTGATTGGACCAAGTATACTTAAGCCCAGTACCAGGAAGATCTAGGAGACCATAATCCTATAAGCAATCTTTGAAGTCCATAGTGTGGTGATGGGGATCGGGTTACCACCAAACTTCTCATTACTATAGAGCATAGATTTGAAATCTCCCAATACAATCCAAGGGGAGGAGGTAGAAGAAGCAATGTCCCATAAAGAGTTCCAAAGCTGAAGTCTGTCCCTGGAATCATTATGGCCATAGACCCAAGTAATTAGAAAAGAGCAAACTCCATGAAACACAACTTCACCATGAATCAATTGAGGAGTCTTTGCAAGGGGATTGAATGAAATAGAAGATGAATTCCATTTAAGCCAAATCCGGCCACCAGAACTATAATCAAAATTTTGGAAGTTTTCTTCAAACTAAAATAATTTGAGTTTATTGAGCAATAAAATGTTTTTAAGAGAATCCTAAGAGAGCTTAGTCTCTAAAAGGCAAAGAAGATCCACCTTAAATTCCCTAGTAATTCTTAAGCAATCCACATGTCTTCCCAAAGACATGAAGCCACAAACATTCCAGTAGCACAATTCATTGAGAATTAGAAGAACTTGAAGGCTTCTTGCCTTTCTTTTTGTTGGCTATTTTTTGACTAGCTAGAGATTGAGATTATTGCTGTTTCTCCTGGAGAGAAGTCTATGTAGATATCCCAGATGAAGAAGAATGAAAGTCTGTGGATTTTGTATTTGGTTACTTATTAGGGGAAAGAGCTGTAGATCTAGTAGCTACACCGAGGGAGGAAGAAGTAACACTGGTCAAATCACAGGGATTCAAATTGGGAAGGGCTATAATAGAGAGATCAATTTACTCCTCTAATTATGGAGAATGGACAGGGAGTAGGTTAAGGCCTTTAATAATTAGAGAGGAAGGGGGAGGAGGTTGGGAAGTTGGTTCCTGATCATAATTTGAGAGGGGGTTTTGCAGAGCCACCTCCTGAGAAGAGGGAGTGTCCAAGGAAGAAAAGGAGTTCGAGGTATGTGTCTTTGCGGGATTTTGGCTTCTAAGCGGGGGTCGACTCCTACTTCTTCCCACATCTCCTTAGAGATAGTAGGACTGAGAGGACACAACAGGTCCTCATGAGAGAAGGAGCAACATTTACTGCAAACCTTGGGTTTCCAATTATAGATAATATCATGTAGAAAATTATAACTGTTTAAATCAATAGAGATAGAATCTGGAAGAGAGGAGGTTGTATTGACTTGAACACAAATATGGGCAAAAGTGATCCGAGATTTGGTGGTCATAAGGTTGTTGACAACCAATGAAATACCAACATTACTGGCCACTTTAGAGAACCCAACATCATTCTAACAACAGAGGGGAAAGTTAGGAAGTTTGATCCACAAGGGGATTTTAGAAATATTTTCTTTAGATGGTCAAAAATTTCATACCCATTTTTGAAAAATGAATGGCCTACCATTTAGGAAATAGGCTTTGTTGTCCCAAACCATATCATAATCTTCCTTACAAGAGAATTTGAAGAGAAAAAAATCACCTTCCAAGATAAGTTGCTCCAAAATCCCCTTCAATTTCAATCGCTTTTTAACTACAGAGAGTAAAGAGCTATAGAAAGGTCGCTTGCCCAAGGAATGACCCACTAAAGAAAGTTGTCATTCTTCTTATCAAGAGGAAAGTTCTTACATAGAGAAACAAACTTCCTGTCGTCAGAGGGGATATAGGAAAGGGAGAGAGAATTCTTTTATCATTCTGGGAAGCAAGTAACTCTTTCTAGTTTCTAGGTTGTGAAGTATATGAAGACTTGAGGGCTATAGAGTTCAGGGGCAAACCCAAGATGGAGTTTGGAGGTGAAGAAGAAGTGAGACAGGAAAAACTGTATTATTGGACAAGTTGATCACCATTAAGAAATCTGCGAAAATCAACTCGAGCAGGGGGATCAGCCCTCCGGCCTATAGTCGAAGGTCGAAACCAAAAGGAGAGCTCAAAAGAAGAGGAAAAAAAACCTAACCTTTGCAGTCGAAGATGAGAAGAGAGGAACCACCTTATCTGTCAGAGAGGAAACCGCAGAAACCCTAGTGCTCATCTCGGTCTCCCCGATCCATGTTGACACACCACCACTTTTCAACTTTTCCCAATAGCAAACCAGCTTCGACCACCCCAAGTACAAGAAAGCCTAATACACACACACACACACACACACACACACACACACACACAAATTTACTCGTCATTTTCGTCATTGCATTGCTCGTTTGCAAAAGTATACACAATTTTTTTGTGAATATCCAAAATATTGTATTTGATTTCATGTAGATGATTCAAGATTTATAAGAGTCTTTTGATACAGATAGGTTAGAGGGTTAACGACTAAAGTGATGAAAAAATTATCACTCATGAGCATCTTTTTAGATGAGTGGATAAGTCTAGTTTTGATTTAATTCCTTCCCTTTAGAGAATGTGTTGCTAAAATTTTGTTGAATTGTGGATTATATAGGATTGCACAGAGAGATAATTAAATAATATATATAAATGATTAAATTGGACCAAATCAAACAAAAGATTAATTAAGCAGTATAAACATTAAAATTAAACTACTTCAACTCAACTTAAATATATGACAAACATTGCAAAGCAAATGACATACTTAAAAGTTGATGGTTGAAAGCTTAAAATGAATTCCTAAATCTCCAAAATTCAATCACTCAGACTTAAGACCTGTTTGGTATAGTTGTGTAGGCGTGACGAGGTTTATGTCGCATTGTAGATGTGTTTGGTTACACCAAATGGCGAGCTTCGAGATTTTGAGCGCGCTGTTGCAACTTGATCTCGCCTTATCCACAATTGAAGAGTCCTTTTATTGTATGTTGCCCACATTTTAGTGTTCATTGTTCTCCCTGCACCCTCAATAAATCCTTTGCCAAAAGAAATCGAGGGATTTGATATGTAACTCTCATCTCTGCCCTAACTTGCCACTACCGATCTCAGGCAATCTGGAACCGTCATCTCCACCCCACGGGATCTGAACTGATCTGGAACCAACGTAAAACCATAAATTATATGGGATTTGAGTGTCCAGAACCCTCGTCTACCCTTGACTTCCGCTTCGCACCCTCATCTTCATACTTCACGAAGGTAGCCCTTAGCTTTCCGATATCGTCCCTTTGCGTGCTTCATTTTGTGTAGATCCCGTAATGCATAGTTTTCACTTTAACCCTTGGCTTTCCTATCTCCTCCCTTCGCGAGCTTCAGTTTGTGTAGATCCTGTAATGCATAGTTTCACTTCAACTTTCATGGCATCATATATTACGATTGCAGTAAAATTTAACTTTGGTTAGTGTTTTATTAAGTGATATATAATCTCTTAGTGTAATTTAGTTGACTTATGATTATATATGAGTATCAATTATCTTATTTCTCTTCATTCTGTTTCATATTATTCAGCTTATATGCTCATAGGAATATTTTAGTCATTTCTACACAAATAGTGTGATAATAGATTAACGAGTTTTCCAACTAGAATCATAGCTTCAACAACAGCAGCTTCCTACCACCAGCTTCTTCTGCAACAGCTTCACAGCTACAGTTGTATCAAATAGACCCTTAAGCTCAAATATAGTTGAATGAGATGGTAGAAATAAACTATTACCCCTCCTCTCTATTAATAAGAGAAAAATGAATCTCTTGTGGGGCCTATAACCATCAAAGACAAACATATGGTGACAATAGTCCACCTCACAAAATGCCTGAGTTGAAGTATCATTCATACGTTCCAAAGTAAGACCTTATCTCAATTTTCTATTAAAAATGTGCAAGCAACTTTAAATATACACACTTCAAGACAACTTCACATTCAAATTCATGTATGCTACATCAAAATACATGTAAGCAACCTAGAATTACAAATCAATTGAGCATGTATTTTAAGAAATAAATTTACATTCAATGCACTGAAATGTGTGCCAATAACGAGGTTGATATTTGCATGTACTTTAAGGTGACCTTACATCCAAATAAAATTATGTCACCTCAAATTTTGTGTGAGCAAATAAAATGTGGTACAAATCTTGAGTCAAATAGACATTTGCATCATTGCATTAATGTGTATGAAGATGATGAAACAAATAGAGATGACATTGCATGTATTTTGAGATATACATACGCTTGCAGCTTACAATTCGAGAATCATGTAAATAAAAAAAATAAATTATATGCATATATCTTTAAAAGAAATTAATTCAAAACTATTACCTCGAAAGATGTAAATGTGCTCTAAAGCACATGTTTTACGAGGAGTGTTTTAGGTCCAGTCTTAATTATCTCATAAAACATATAAATTTCATAAATTACACAAAATTTAGTGAAATTAAAAATCAACCTATATGGGTCCTCATATAGTATTGAAAGTTTAAATCTAATATTTTAAGATACTGCATAGGTTAATTCCCGATTGGGTTCTTAGATTGGGTTTGAGTGAACAAAACCCAAAGATGTCATCATTACTATCTCTCCTTGAGAAATATTTAAGAAATTAATATAGTAATTTGACAGAGAGAATGGTCACCTCTAACTTAAACTCTAATGATGACTATGTTGAATGAAGAATTCAACATAAGAGATTATTATTATCAAAATTTTCAAAGTATTAATGTTCATACATCTCAAATTCAAAATTCATAAAATACAAATCTTAGACCCAATCTTATATGCTCAAGCTAGAGTTGACAAAGTCTATAGTATGGTTAATCTTTAAATAAATTTTAAATTACAATATATCATATATACCACAGTAATGACGGAATTAGTCATAGATTTGAATTAGAGGGATTGTTAAAGTTATAATTCTTAAAGTATTAATATTAAATCATCTCAAATTAAAATTCATAAATGCAATTCTAAATGAGGATTTTGACTAAGCTCACAAGAATAGACTTTCTGATTTGGTGAAAGATAGTAGGTCACATCCTCATATATTTCGACCTCTCTGATTGAAAATGACTTCACATTTCCTTTAGCACAGTATTTGATTCCACCTCTTCAAAACTTGATGCATTGGTGAAGAGAGGATGAAACTACCATGCTCTCATGTATCCAAAGCCTACCAAGAAAAGCAGTGAAAGAAGTACTCGAATCAATTATATAGAACTTGGCTTCTATCTTACAGTCATCTACCTCCAAAAGCAGCACTATGGAACCTAGAGCTCTCTCGTCTTGTTCGTTGAATCCTCTCAACATCATCCGATCTCCTCAGAGTTCAGAGAAGTCAATCCCTAAATAGGCAAGGGTCTTTAGGCTCATAATGTTTACTGATGCACTTGGATCAACCAACACCCTAGAGAGTCTGAATCTGTCTATATCCACTATGATGTAAAGGAGACGGTTGTGCTCCATCGCCCCCAAAAGAAGGTTTTCATTGGTGAATGAAACTCTGTGGGCTTCCCTTGAACAACCTGCTTCCTCTCCAACAGCGGTCAGCTGAGTTAAACATATTTTTAGGTTAAGAAGAGCCTTGATCAATGATTCCCTCATCTCTTTGGATAGGACAAGGGCATCATATATGCTTAACTTAGCTGACAACTTTCTCAGGTGAGCGGGGACATTGTAGTTAACTTTGAGATGGTCCTCCACAAGAATATCCAAGGGTGGAGCATCTTATGGAGGGGCTTCTTGATCACTAGAATTAATGACTTGCTTAGCCTTATCTTGAGGTGTTTCCCTAGAAGGTAGAACTCTGCCACTATGAAGGTTGACTTTAGTGATCGTATGTGACAGGTTGGTGGCAAGTTCTACCTGCACATCAAATACACCTACAACTTCTCCTACAGGATCATCAGAGTTAGAAGAATCCAAGTTAATCTCAATGGGTGAACCTGAATGACTTAGGAATGAATAATTCATTTTTGAGTTAGAAGAGGAATGATCGTAGCTAGAATTATTATTGATTAGACTTGGAGAGCTATCTAAAGGAATAATCTCAGGAAGATCACCAAGAGACATAGATGTAGCTAGAATCAACTTTCTTCATTGATTTCTAGATTTGGATGGTACAAAATAGAAATCAAGTAAAGTAAGCAGAGTGAGCGATTTGACACCCCCCTCCGATGATATAATGTGACTGCTAGAAGAAGAGCTGGCTGGATGAACTATAGCTATAACTATGGATGGAATGCTGAACTCAAACAGTGGTTGCACTACTGTGCTGTCCCGGGCAAGTGGAGGCTGATGCTGGTATTGCTGAACTCTCACCTTCCTCTAGCTGTCCTTAGCGATTTACAAACCTTCCTTAGAGTTGGAGGTTTGAGCTGCTTCAAGAACCTGCAAGGATAGTTTCTTGATCTTAGAAATTATTTTCTTGGAGGTTCGGGATAAGGAGATATCCCAACCTTCCTTTGTCTTTAGAGGATCGCACATATCCCCAAAAATTTCCCTAACAGAACTGGATGGTTGTTCTAATAGGTACTCCTTAGGGATGACAATGGCACCTGACTTATAGTTATGCTCAAGCTAGTCCTTAAAAGTAAAGCAATCTTCTAAGACATGACCTAGTATACGGTGGTAGGGGCAATATTTTAGATCATGACTGTTGCCCACTTCCTCCAGTCTCCCAGGCTCTGGTAACTAGAAATCAGGCTTCTTTAAGAGATTATTAAAGATCTTCCTGACTACATCCCTCTTGAATGAATAAGGTTTATTCAATTTATTAATAAGAGTAGGTAAATGATAGCTACCTAGCAGTTGATAGGAATGCTGCTGAGGAGGACACTAATGATGATACTACTGATGAGGCTGCTGATGATACTATAGAGGAGGCTGATGATACTGTTGAGGAGACGATAGTGGAGGCCACTGTGGAAGCTGAGGTGGCCGGTATGACGGCTGTGGTGGTGGTAAAGGAGGAGGGAGAGGAGGTTGTTGAGCTTGAGGCTTATCTAACTGAACCCTACCTGGCTGCTTTCCCTTATCCACTGTTGTGACTGCCCCCAATTTCTTCTCATCTAAGGTTTGGACCGAGATGATTGGTCTTGGATAGGTAACTGTTTGGCTTCCTCTTGTAAGCTAGCTGCCTTATTAATTAGCTTCTTAAATGTCTTGATGGTAAATCCCTTAAGCATGAAGACGACCGAGCCATGGATATTCTTGAGTAGAATCTCAATGGCATGCTGCTCAGACAGCTATGGTTTGCATTTCATGCTTAGGTTGCGTCACCTGAGAATATAATCAACAAGGGACTCATTGGGATTTTGCTTTGCTACAATGAGGTCGTCTACAGTAACCCTTTGCTGAGCTCCAGCAAACCTCTTGATGAAGAGGTGCTCTAACTCAGCAAATATCCTAATCAAATTATTGGGCAGTTCGGCATACTAATCAAATGCAACCCAAAGTAGACAAAGAGTTCGAACAAAGGGCATCACGCATGCATTGCATTAAGAAGCCTAAAATGTGATATGTGTTGGCGGGGGTTCCCGGTACCATCAAAAATCTTGAAGGAAGGAGGAAAAAAATCCTTAAGATATTGGACAATATCAAATTCCTCTGGGTAGGATCTACCATTTACAATAGATGAGCCACCTCGGGCTTGCTCCAATGCATCCTTCACCTATTGCTCCACCAACTACTTGATATCTTTTCATGTATGGAGGTGCTATCCACCACCTTCCTATGCAAACTACCACTATCTTCCTCTATAAGAATGTCCCTAACATGATCTAAAGTATGTGTCAACTCTACACTATCGGCTATTATGGGGGAAGGCTGTGAAACCGGGGCTGAGTTCTTCAATGCTAAAACCATTGCCATCAATTACTAAATCTTCTTTCCCATCTTGTCAATATGATCATCCCTCTATTTGAGCTCAAGGAGGTGTTGAGTTGAATGGACGGTCATCCTCTTCAACTATAATACCTTCGGCTCTTAGTCTCCGGGAACTGTGAGTATCGACTATGTGGACCTAGGTCAAGTCCTCTAAAAGATCATCCTCATCGGGATCAAAATTGACTTTCCTCTTCTCGAGATCGGATCCATCATTCCCTAAGATCTCCCTCATCTTTGTGTTGTACTATGCTAAAATGTCAAATAGGGAACGATTCAGCTGTGCCGGCACAAAAACTTGTGGTTGATCGGTGGAGGGACTGTGCTCACTGACAGAGATACACCTAACACTGCCTGCCACTGAAATACCATCCTAGGGAGGACTGTAGTCACTAGAAGACACATACTCATGACTAACTATCGGTGGAGTACTATCCCTAGGGGAATCCACTGCCATGGGAACGCTGAACTGCCCTTCCCCCCCCTCTACAACTCATCCACTAACTCTGGTGGTGGTGGTGGAATGACTATGGTGCATTAGGGTCGCCACTCCTTCTTCACCACGGTTGAGGTGGAAGGTCGAGAAGGAGAGCTCAACCTCACCTCAATAGGTGGAGTAGATGGAGTAGGACTCTAAGGCCATAGTCGGATCACCAATGGGGTCTTCTTCTCCTGTGATGCTGTCTTCTATGCCTTGTCCAGCATAGGAGATGCTGAAACATGTACAGGTGATGGTGGATGATGAAGGGAGTGGTGAGAAGGCAACACCGACTGCCTTTCAATGGGAGATCTCGCCATGTAGTGCCTAAAACAATCCTATTTGAATGATCACTGACGGGAAATGATTAGATAATCCATCAAAGCTTAAGTCTTCTTAATGCATACCATCACTCCTTTCCCCGCCTGGTAGATACCGAAGGCCCACGCTCTCTCTATGGATCTGACCCTTAATGCTCTTAGGGATTACCAATGGTACATCAAACAAGTTACCAGACACTAAGCATCCATATGTTCTGCCTACCTAGCGTAGGATAGTCCTAAGTCTAGCATAGGGCCTCTTGTGCTCCCTATCCGGTGTCTCATAATATGCTGAAGGTGGAGGAGAAACAAAAATCCTCCGGTAATCTTCCTCTCCATCTGAGGTCGAGAGAGGGTGAGACTTATTGCTGGTCGAAAGTAGAGAGATCTCTCAAGGGGAACCCTCCTCGACTATATGGGATGCAACCTCTAGCTCTTTAGCTGTTTAATCATGCTCCAGCTTAATCTTTCAATTTTTTTATGGTATTGAGTACAAGTGAACAAGGCAATGCAGTAGCTACCTCGAAAGTGAGGGAGACTATCTCAAGTTAAGATAACCTTCCCCTTAGGGGTGACCGTCGAGGAGGTAGTAGCTCTTGCTGGAGCAATAACGGGGGCAACTGGATAGGCAGATGCTGAAACTATCACTAAATGGGGTGTGGGATCCTCTACGACCTTCCTCTTCAATGGAGGGTAGTTTGAATGAGAGGGCATGTCAACACGGATGATGGGCTTCTGCCCAGCCTCCTCATCCCAGCTGACAATGGTGAGGGTCGCCCCCTCACAGATAAAGCGTGCTCCCTCGAAACCTTGGCCGAAGAAGACTAAGTGAGTGGAGTTAATCTGAGGGAAGCAGGCCTGATCCAAGACCAAATCCATTCCAAAAGGAAAGGAAAAGACACTGTTGGGAAGCCATGTGTGCTAACTGCCAAAAACTACATTGACCGATCAGCACTGTATCTCTGCATGTGTTGAAATGTAACTTGAGTTAGATTCTTTCTTTAATACTTGTTCCATGAGAGCAATATAGATTTGGAGTTTTGAACCCACACTCAACAATTCAAATATGTTAACTGGGTTCTTTAGAGAGATTTTGATATTTAGAGGAGAGTCTTTGTCACTTTAATTTTGATTTAGGACCCACACTCAACCAATTTGTGTAGGTTGGGCGGGGTTCAAAAATTTAGAGAGACATTTTGGAAATGTGTATGTGTTTCATATCATTATTTGAAGATCAATTTGGAAAACCTTTACCTTACAAATTTGGGTATGCTAAATAATAGGTTTTCAATTATATGTTTGAAGAATTTTATGAGAATATCTTTGCTTATGATGTGAGTTGATTTATTTTAAAAATGAGGCTCTTACTTAACAAATTTGGGTATGTCAAGTAGGAGCCAAATGTGTATTTGATTTGAGATTCTCACTTAACAAATTTGATATATTAAATGGGAGCCAAATATTATTGTTTTGTTAATTTGAAATGAGACTCCCTCTTAACAAATTTGGTATGTTAAGTGAAAGTCTAATGTGTTTTTGATGTATGTTTGCTTTTTCTTTAAAAATAAGACTCTCACTTAATGAATTTAGTATGTTAAGTGAAAGCCAACATGTGACTGATGTTTGTTTGAAAATGAGATAACCACTTAACAAATTTGGTATGTTAACTGGAAATTAGGGTGTGATATAATTTTTGAAAATGAGACTCTTACTTAGCAAATTTGGTATTCTAAGTAGAAATCACATATGTTTATGATTCATAATGCAATCCTCACTTAATAAGTTTGGTATGTTAAGTAATCAAACGTGATAAGATTTTTTTGAACATGAGACCCTTACTTAGCAAATTGGTGTGCTAGGCAGGGATCAAATGTGTTTTTGTTTTTTTGCTTTTGGAAAGAGAGGAATTCTAATTCTAGCATATATGGAATATGTTAAGTGAAGCTCCAATTTTATGCTATGATTTTATTTGAAAATAGAATCTTCATTCAACCATTTTGATCACATTGAATGGATATGTTCATTTTCAAGAGGGAGAAACTCAACTTTAGCAATATGTTGAGGGAGTTTCAATGCTATGCTATGATGTTATTTGAAGATAGAATCTTCATTCAACAACTTTGAACGTTGAATAAATATATTCATCTTCAAGAGGAGAAAATCCAACTTTAGCAATATGTTGAGTGGAGTTTCAATGCTATGTTATGATATTATTTGAAGATAAAATCTTCATTCAACAACTTTGAACATGTTAAATGAATGTATTCATCTTCAAGTGGGAGAGACTCCAACTATGGTAATTTGAGTGAAGTTTCAATTTTTATGCTATGATTTTATTTTAAAATCGAATCTTCATTCAACCATTTTGATCACGTTGAATGGATATGTTCCCTTTCAAGAGGGGGAAACTCCAGCTCTAGCAATATGTTGTGTGGAGTTTTAATGCTATGCTATGATGTTATTTGAAGATAGAATCTTCATCCAACAACTTTGAACATGTTGAATGTGTATGTTTATCTTAAAAAGGGGGAAACTCCAACTCTAACAATTTATTGAGTGGAGTTTCATGCTATGTTATGATGTTATTTGAGGATAGAATCTTCATTCAACAACTTCGAATATGTTGAATGAATGTGTTCATCTTCAAGTATGCTCTTTTTTGAAAAGAGGGGAAACTCTAACTCTAATAATTTATTGAGTGGAGATTCAAATGTTATTTGAAGATAGAATCTTCATTCAACAACTTTGAACATGTTCATCTTCAAGTGTATGTTTTGAAAAGAAAATGACTTTAGTTTTAATTTTGAAAAGAACCTCCATGTAACAATCATAAGAATTTGTCCAATAGAGGTTTTGAGAATTTCTTGTGAATTTTGTGTGAAAATCTTTTAATATATGAATTTTGAAAAGTGCTCTTTAAAAGTGGCATTTTGCAAAAGAGTTTATTTTTAAAATATGAGATGAACATTGCCTCACCAAACAAGTGGTGAGGAGGTTCTACATTTTATACCATCTCCTTTCATTGATTTATTTTATTTTTTACATATTAGGAAATCCAATGGGGGTTTCAAGACCTACAAGGAGTGAGGTCCTAAAACCTAGAGGATGTTGGCTAGCTTTGCTTTAGAATGAAATGAATGTAAGTTCAATGGAAAGAAAGATAATCTCAAACTTATATAAAAGACAAGTTCACTATCGATACTTGGAGACAATAATTATCTACCAAAGATGGAGAGAGGAATAGTCCCCAGCAGAGTCGCCAGAAAAATATGTGGTGTTTATTTTTGATAAGTGGGGTGGGACACCACGTAGATCTGAGGGATGTACTTATTGAGGTGATCTGGTACAACATTGAGGAATGATGTACTATCTCAAAAATTAGAAGTCATCACCCTACAATGAGCCTAATCACCCAATAAGGACTCCTAAGGTCCATGGGCCTTCGAATATACCAGAGATCTTTCCCTTACTTTACATGAAAAGTAAAGTAGGGTTTATTTTAAGCCTGGTTCATTAAGTTCCCTATAGAGGCAAACCTCCATATTTAATTAAATCCTAAGGAAGGTGAATTCTTTAGGAATACTCTCGATTAAGGTAGATGATTATTATCTGCAAATATTTTGAAGATAGGACTATCAATAAATTGGTTATTTTAGAAAATCAAGTGGGATAGATCAAAGGAGAGACTTATTATCAAAGTCAAATGAGACGAGTAGGGAATGTTCATGATACTAGAAATCTAGTGAACATTCTAACATATTATATGGTTAAGCTTTATATTTTTGATATTGAAGAGATTTTATTTGTTTGAGTTAACATTTTATTAGAAAGGTAGGACTTATAAATCCACAACACGAGATTGTGGAAATGCCTAAGAGATGAGAATTTATGCTTGTAGCCTAAAGGAAATAACTACCTTAGAATCTAAACTAGGGAGGTTCTAACGTAAGGTTGAACACGACCTAAATCTAAGGCAAAAATAGGCATATGATTTACCTCCACAAGAGAGGGTAAACCGCCCCACTGCTGGACTTAACACTATTTGGAGTAGTGTGATATTTATTTTTGAAGTTGGGTGGACACCACATAGATATTAGGGTGTACTTATTGAGGTAATTGGGCATGACATTAAGAAGTGATGTATTATCTCGAAAGAAAAAAATTGTTATCCTATAATGGACCTAATCACCCATTAAGGACTCCTAAGGCTAATGGGTCTTCGATTGTACCAGAGATCTTTCCCCTCCTTTGCATGGAAAAGCAAAGCAGGGTTTATTTTAAACTAGGTTAGTTGAGTTTCCTATGGAGGCAATCTCCCATAGTTAATTACATCATAAGGAATGAGATTTCTTAAGAATACTCTCGATTAAGGTAAATGATTATTGTCCTCAAAGAATTTCAATAGAATAAGACTATCAATCGATGGGTTTATTTTGAAAATCAAAATGGGATTTGTTCAAAAGGAGAGACTTATTTTTGGAGCCAAAGTAGATGAAGTAGGGAGTGTTCATGATACTAAGAATCTAGTGAACACTTCAATCTATCCTATGGTTGGGCTTTATAATTTTGAAGTTGAGAGATTTTATATTTAATTTGATCTTTTAATTAGAAATTTAGGACTTATACACACAATACAAGGTATTAGGATGCTTAAGAAGTGAGAATTTATACTAGAGGCTCGAATAGCTACCTTAGAACCTAAATCTAAGGGGATTTGGTATAAACCAAAAGCACAACCTAGATCTAAGAGAAAAATGGGCATGTGGTTTACTTTCACAAGAAAAGATAAATTGTCTGACTGTTGGACTTACAACCACCTGGGGTGGTCGCCAACTAACTCCTCCTATGATTTTAAATACATGTAGGCAGGTCTTATGTTTTATGCAAGATGGTTAGGTTATTATTATTTAGGAAAGAGACCAAGTATTTAAACACACTCCCTTAAAAGACTAGATCATGTAGGGACATGAGTAATGACTTAGACTAATGCAAATCTTTTCACATTTTTGATTTCATTTTGACACTTTATTTTTGACAAAAGGCTTTGGGATTTTATATGCATAATGTATGAGAAATTTAGTTATTGGCAAAAATCAATAAGATTTGGAGGTGAATTTCTACCAAGGATCTCAAAGGTCAAGCCAAATTTCCCTGGCACGGATGGAAGCCCTCCATAAGCAAGAGTGAAGCAATATGCTTTTGTGCATGATGTTGTAATAGAAAACTCATCCAGCTAAGGGGTTGGTAAATCTTTTATCTTGATTTATACCCTAGACTTTAGGTGAGGTTATGAGTTATTTATTTTTAATTTTTGAATTGATTAGTTGGGTATCAAATTTATTTTTCCCTAAGAGTATAATCGCATCCAGGCCATACAATAGCCATCAAGCAATTAAGAAACTAGGAAAATCATGCCATCTTATTTGCACAATTGTAAACAAATCATCAAAAAATTGCATGCAATTATCGCAAAATAATAAGAGGCCATCGTGGTCGTGCACCACCGCACAAACCCGAAATGAAATATGAGTAGCCGAGCTCTACCCTTATACAACTCAGATTACAAAAATGAATGATTATAATTAAAAGAGAAATGATGTTAGGGTGTTCTTCATATGCTTCATCCATCTCCTCCACACTTGACTTCTCCTTTTGATTTTGGAAGCTCCAAGAAGGATGATATGGTTTAGAAGGATTGATCCTTTAAACCAACATCTCCCTTTCTGCGCCCATAATATTCATTTCCAAAATCCTAGTGTGCAAAAATTACATTAAAATGGAAAATAATTCTAACACACCCTACAAAACAAAGGTTAGCTAAATATATCACATTATTCCAAGAAATTTATATAAGCTTATGGACTTAACACCCCACACATGGGTAACTAAATCCACCTGTCCTATTTGGATTATACTAGAGGGTTTAAGCAACCTGCACAGCAAAGAGCAATATATGTATATTATTTTTATTACAATGGCCCCTAAGCACAATCTTTTACAGAAGACATGGTTAGACAAAGAATGCCCTACCATTCATTCTACGCACATACACCCTAACATCCAATCTAAAATATTTCATCACAAAATAAAAGTGAACATCAAGCCATGCACCGCCCTAACATAAGACTAAAAGTGATAACTTAGCCTAAAGTGTGTGTGCTTTTAAAGTTTTTGTGGTCTGTCCTAACAAGGCTTTAGGATTGAAGTTCCCTAAAAGTAAAGTATTTAATTTATTAAAGGGGATTATTTTTCTTTAAGTGCTTAATTGATTGACCAATTTTACTTAGTAATTTTAGATTAATTTACTTGAATTTATTTTGAATGTTATAAAGTAGAGAAAGAGGAAAGGAATCCTCCTTCACTCCTCACCTTAAATGGATGCTAAGGTGGATTAAATGTATTCTTTTGGACATGACTAACTTTTATTTGGATTTTAATTTATCCTATGTTTGGATTTCCTTTAGATAATTGTACTTTTGACATGAAAGTTTTCAAATTGAATTAGTTGAAACATTTTCATTTGCCAATGGTTGATTTGCTTTTCTCCAACACATGCACATGACATACACATACACACATGCAAATCCTAAGTATACCTACTCATATCACATGCTTTGGCACACTTGAAATGATGAATGTAAATGCATATGATTTTGATTTATAAAAGAAACCTTTGCCTCTTTTTTTATTTACAAATACACTCAAGAGCACAAGAATTACAGGTGGATACATCGCCATTATTTCGCACCAAGGGAATGGGATTTAATGACCCCCTTGTGGCTAATTAAAGCCAGGCATCCTTAGAATGTCCAAACTAATATACCCACCACATTCATATGCATAGAATGTACAAGCAAATAAAAGGCATATGGTCATGAAAAGTGATACTTGAACCTAAGTAACTTATATTTTTTCTTACTTAGTGGTTTGTCATACAAATATGTATAAGAGTTTAAATGGGTACGACGCCCTTATTTCACACCATGGGAACGAGATTCAAAGAGCCCCTTGTGGCTACTTAAAGCCAGGCGTCCCTGGGATGTCCAAACTAATATACCCACCACATTCATATACATAAGCATATAGAGAAATGAACCACTTAAGGAAGAATCCATATAGCTACCACTTGGGTTTATTTGCATAATTCATTTGTGTAATCTTCAAACCTTTTCAAAAATCCAAATGTGAGGAAGGTGTAGGAATAATTCATAAGCAAATGTTGTACCCCTTTAAATGGGTTATACATTTGCAATTTCCATGACCTTTCACATGTGAGTTAGAAAATAAATTGAATGTTACACATTATGCTTTATAAATGTAAGTACATGGCATACATTTAAGTTTTGAAACATTTGATATGAATTTTGAAAATAATTTGGAATGTAGTAGTGATAATAGCCACACATATTTGATTAATCCATACATGCAAAATTGGCATAAGATAAAATGTTTTTTTACTTGATTTTATTTTGAAAAATATGCATATATGAATATGCATGAATTATTTGAAAGTATTTAACTTTGGTTTAGCAGTGATAATAGCAACACATATTTAATTAATCCAAACATGCAAAGTTGACATAAAAGAAATTATTTCTTCATTTTGAAATCACCTCTATAAAGCATGAATGCATGACTCAAACATATTGCAAAACTTCAATGCAATTGGAGAGAAGCATCTCAACATTAACATCTGATCCCTTTCAACTAACTCAACCCATAAACACCATCATGTTAAATGGAGAAAGCTAAAGGAAAGAAACATTCATAAAATTAACTTTTGACTTGATTTGAGTTTGATTTTTTTTGTTTGATGTATTTTTGAAAACAATCCTAAGTTGAAGTTTATTCCAAACAATCCTACCCCTTAAGAAAGGAGCATCTTGGAATTAATATTGAAGGATTTACATTATATGAAATACATCACTCCATTTCTTTCCAACATATATAACATGCACATGGATGATCCTAACCATAACTATACATGCAACATAAATCTTAACACACCTTCATGACGAATGCTAAGAAATATTTTTAAAGAAATCTGGAATATTAATGTTCATATGACTTTTGATAAGTAGAAAAAACGTGACTCTTCTCTCCATTAATCCCATACATATGGATATGTATAAAGGAAAGGCATATGGAAAGGTGAAAGTCATAACAAAATCATTTGGATTTTATTTGTTTATGAACTTCATGTGTATGTTTACGAAAATCTCCCTTAGATTATAAATATTGGGATGAATAAAATGAGTTCAAACTAGTGTTGTGTTCTTTTTAAGAAAAAAAGAACTTTACACTTTGCAAATTTCATTCAACACCATGTTTAAAAGAGAACAGGGAGACCCACATAAACATGATTCACATGTACAAGTTCCTAGGTATGAATATAAGTAGCTGATTGATTTCATAATCTCTGATTTGAAAATACTTTTTGATTTATTAATGATAATAGCCACTCATATTATACATTAAACAAAGCATACACATTAACCATGAAAGGAAGCTTAATTTCACTTTAACTTTGGAAAACATGTATATATATATATATATATATATATATATATATATATATATATATATATATATATATATATATATATATATATATATATATATATATATATATATATATATATATATATATATATATATATATGAAATCAAATGGCATGCAAAATATTTATCACTTATGGAAAGAAAGTGGAGTAATGTGAATACATAATTACAAACACTTCAATTAATCCCTAAACACAACCTTAAATAGGAGATTGATTCAAATTAAGTAAGGTTGTATGAAAGGGTGGTTTGATTTTGGATTCATTTGGTTTATGGTTTCAATGACTTGTTTTGATTTGAAAACATAAGGAGAGGTTTTAGTTTTCTGGAGTTAACCCATTCCCATGTTAGTTAATTGATTTGGTTTAATTTTTGATTAATTTAGATTGATTTTATATATTGTTTAAGTTAAGGCAGGAATTAAGTCCATTAATTACCCCTTACATATACCACTTTAACACAATTGATTGAATAATTATGGGCTAACATATGATATGCAATCACATTTGAAAGTAAATCAGTAATGCACCTAATGAAGAAAGGCGCCTAATGCAATTGGCTCATGATCATTAATTATTTAAACTAAAGGGATTTGGTTAAATACTTTCATAATCCTTACCCACACCCATGGGTTAAGTATGATTTCCTTAAGCTTACCTTAGGCTTTTGAACTCCTAAGGATCTACCCCAAGATTGATTGATTAAGTTCTAGAATCATTTGAATTTGGATTTGATTAATTAATCCTCTTAATTAAGTGATTAACCCATTAATTACTTGGAGCTATGATTAAGATTAATCCAAATGAAATAAGTTAGGGAAAAGATTGGAAGAGGGGTCCCAAATCTAATCCCCATGTCCTCTTACTGTTCCAAGATGATTAAGGAGCTTAATTAGTGGATTGATTACTATTAAATTGATTAATTAACCAAATAATTGATTAAGAGAGTAATTCAAAACAAATCAAGCAATTACCCTAATTAACTAAGTAATAAATTATAAGAAAATCAAGAGAGGTAGAGATCATCACATTAATCAACCTCAGAAAGTTTAGAATTAATTACTCAAGTAATTAAGGAGTAATTAGCCTAATTATCTTTCTAATTAAACCCAAATTACATGAAATTTATTGTTAAAAATCATATAAAATTATTTTTAAAATATTCTACATGAAAATACCGTTCCATAGAGTATTTATTTGTATTTTTAGGAATTTTCTACAATTAGTTATGAATTTTGGAAAATCTATGATTAAAATCATATTAATTAATCTAATTAACCCCCTAATCCTGTCGGTGCCATGTGGCCCGCTGAGGCGGTAGTGCTTTTCATGTGGCATAATGGGATTGGTTATTTAAGTTATCACATCCGCTATTGTGTCAGCGGCGGTGGACATGCACTTTTCTGTGGTCCGTCTGATCTAAGATCGGACAACCATGATTAATCCCACAATTTAGGATTAAATCAGAGGCGCTAAATATATGATTTGATCAGGATCGTCCGATCCGATCACATGAAATGGACGATCCATGATCTATCCCCTACGACCTACGGGAGACAGACGTTGTCCGCCTTCCATGGCTTGATCCAAGCTCACCCAAGCTCGGATCGAGGGGAAATTCAACCCACACCATCAAGAGAGAAAGACACAAACATCCAATGGTGGAAATCCCTCGACATGGAGATTTCCTTCATAAAGGACTAAGGAATTTTTAAATTAAGCTCAGCTCAATGGAATACCTCACCAAAGCTAATGTCTGCCAGTTCCAATGCGTGAGGTAGCTTCATTTGGATGAAACGAAGCCCTGTTGAAGTTCCCATGGTCCAATTTGAGGTGGATTGCTCGGAAGACCAACCCCTAGCTCAATTGGATAAGCCTTGATTGAAGTCCATGCTCCGGCCACTTGGGAAGCTTGGATTAGATTTGGGTGAGCTCGCCTTGGTCCTTGGATGGTGTGTGCATGAGCAATTGGATTGGGATGAAGGATTGGAGGAGTTTGAATGAAGATTGCACTCCCCTATTTCGGTTTGAAGAAAATCGAGAAGGGGAAGAAGAGGGAGCTCGAATTCACCTTGGGGAATGCTTGGGGAAGTCTCTCAACCTTCTATAAGCTCGGAGTGAGAATCCATTGCCAATGGATTGAATTGGGGGGGGGGGGGTGTTATACACTGCCCCCTCCTTAGATCGGACGGATGAGCCTACCTCTTTCATTTTTGATCAATGGCTTGGATTCAATCAATTAGTTAGTCTATTTTGATTAGCACATGGGTTGTTTTGGCCAGAGGAACCTTATAGACGAGCTCCCCATGTGCTTGGCTTGAGAATTGAGTGATCCAATTGAGCTAGGTCTCTTGGGTGGCTCGATCTGGGCTTGGTTGGGTCCATGGCTGATCCAATTGGGTTGGGTTAGCTTGGTTTCACTTTTTTGGTTGAGCTCGATTAGCTTTAGTTTGAGATTTGATGAAATTTCATGTTCATTTGGCAAAATTTACTCTAAGGAATAGGGGTAGAGTGGTCATTTAGCTTTAAAATTGATTGGGTATGTTTGATATGATGAAAAACTAGGTTGGTTCTAGTTTAATTGAATTTGGAGTTCATTTGGTATGGTTTGGCTCATGTTGACCCATTTAGATCAAAATGGGTCAACTTGGGTCAAGTTGACCAATTGGGTCAAATTGAGTCAAACTAAAGGTTGGGTCATGTTCATATGACCATTTTGAGTGTTTTGGCATATTTAGTTTGGTCTGATTTGATTTGGATTGGATTTTGGTTCATTAGATTTCATTTGGGTCAAATGGGTCAAGT
Source organism: Cymbidium sinense (assembly GCA_021442155.1). Taxonomy (NCBI): domain Eukaryota; kingdom Viridiplantae; phylum Streptophyta; class Magnoliopsida; order Asparagales; family Orchidaceae; genus Cymbidium; species Cymbidium sinense. The sequence goes on from CM038217.1 coordinate 96,492,509, forward strand.
TGACCAATTTGGACCATTTGACCTAATTGACTTGAGTCAAGGGTCAATTTGGGTTTGTTTAGCCTTTGGGATGTTTGTCTAGCTTTGGTTTCAACCAATTTTGATTTGGTGAAGTTTGGGGTTGGTTTGACCCATTTGGGTCATGTTGGGTTCATGGCCAATTGGGCTAGGTTTGGTCTAGTTGGCAATTGAGGACTTGGTCAAGTTTAACAATGGATTTGGAATGAACTTGGACCATTGGTTGCATTGGATTGGATTTAAATCAAGTTTTGGCTAGTTTGGATTTGACTTGGGTTAGGTATTGACTTGGTCAACGAGTTTGGCTTGACTTGGTTTGACCTAATTTGATTGATTGATCACTTTAGGATGATTATTGATCAATTTGCATTGGTTGGTTTGACTTGATTTGATTTAATTTGAATTTTGGTCAAGATAGGTCAAATAGGTCACTTTGGATCAAGTGGACCAATTGGACTAGGTTGACTTGATCTTGGGTTGAGTTGGATTTAGTTAAGTTCATTCAATGGTTTGAGATGAAAATATAAATCCAATTGCAAGTGGTTTGGAGCCAAATGGATTTTGGTTCATATGGTATCATGGGTTCAAAAGGTTAACTTGGGTTTGGATTTAGGTTGATTTTGGATTTGGTGATTGGAGTTTGATTGGAGTTTGATTAGATGATTGAAGGATTGATTGTTTGAGAGAAAATCCAAGGATTTTGAATTGGTTTGAAGGTAATTTGGTTAAAGGGTTTGGGCTTAAAAGGCATGGATTGTCCTTAGGATTTGGATTATGTATTTATATTTATATTGGTTTGATTTTGGGCATTTGGATTTATATTTCATTTATGTTTTTGAATACAAATAAAAATATAAATGATTCATGAGGAAATCACTTGGATTTGGAAAGGTTTGGATGAGGTTTTGGCTAAGGCAAGCCATAGGATTTGAGAGAGGGGTTTGGATTTGGAGTTTATATTTATTTGGATTGGATGTTTATATTGATGAATATAAATGAAGGAATGAATGATTTATAAAAAGGTCATTTGATTTTGAATTGGTTTGAAGGGTTTGGGCTAAACCTATGAATGTGATTCATAAGGCTTGGAGAAGGATTTTGGTTAAACTTGGGTTTGATATTTAATTTAATTTTGATTGATTGAATTTATATATCATTTATATTTATGAATATAAATGAGAATATAAATTTATCTTGAGAAAAATCTCTTGAGTTTGGAATTGATTTGACTTGGGTTTGGGCTAAGTCCATAAAATGAAATCAATAGGGCTTAAGAAATATTTTGGAATTGGATTTGTTTCACTTGATTTTAGATTTGGAGTTAATTTTGGATTTTTAATTGGCTTGGGAATTGTAGTTTGAAGTTTGAGTTTGAATAGATTTGACTTAGGAAGAGAAGCACATGGATATGGTTAGGCTATAGGGTAGGTAACTCCTCTACACCCCTAAGACCAAGCCTAATCCTATAGTTTGCTCTTCTTAGTCTCTAAGGTTAGGTTAAGTGTTCACCTAATCACTAGATGTGTCTTAAGACTAAGGAATCATTAGTGTCAAAAGAATCTTATGTCTAAGAAGGGAATGATGAGAGCTCACTCCAAAAGTGAGGTCAACAAGAGGACTCCCAATAGGTGTAACCAGACAAGGCACACCGCATATTGATCAACAAGTCCAAAGAGTTGTAAATCCACTTATGTTAAGGACATAAGAGGTTCAAGAGAAAATCTACTAGGGATCGAGTACGTGAACCCTTTACTAAGTAAAGAAATTCAGATTATCCGCTGAGGGATAAAGGGTGTGAAATTCCATCAGGACTTCAGATTTGAAATACACCGGGGATTGAGTTTGGAACCAGCTGGGGATAAGAGTATGAATCTCATGCTAGATGGGCAGGTTCAGATTGGATTTTTGATGGATTTGATTGGTAGTTCTGACTCCAATGAGGAGGTTGATTTGCTTAATTTGTTTTGGGTTTCATTTAGATTTTAAGCTTCGAGATCCCGCTAGGGAGATTGGATTGATTTGGTTTAAATTAGTTTATTTTTTTGATTTTATTTTGATTTGATTGTTGATTTATGATTATTTTGATTGATTTGAGACTCCATTGGGGAGATTGATTTGGATTGGTTTGTTTGTTTGATTTTATTTAGACTCCACCGAGGGAGTTAATTGATTTATTTTGATTGGTTTGATCTTGCATTTTGATTTTGCTTATTTTGGTTTTGAGGTGGACCCTATTGGCTTGCGATGGACTATACAGAGTAAGGGTCATGTCGATCTTGGCCTGACTCAGGTTTATCAATCCAAAATGGTAGTCTACCAGCCACATAGTAGGACTATCTAACCAAAAGGGTTCCTTTCGGTTTGCAATGACTGTACTTAGGAGGAAAGCACGAGGACTCACACTCTCTAGAGTAGAAATCAATCACTGGGGTGATCTTTTGATGACGTAACAAATTGGACCCAACCTAAGGTTAGCTATTGAGTGAATGCCTCTGGGGGACTTAAATCAACTCATAAATAGCCAAAATTAATTTCATTTTAATTTTATATTTGATGGATCCTATTGGTTTGTGATAGAAAGCACTAAGAAGGGGCTGTATTAGCCTTGACCTATCTTAGATTTATCGATCCAAAGGGGTAGTTTCCTAGCCGAAGGGAGAATTACCTAACCAAAGGGTGCCTTTCAGTTTGCAATGGCTTGTTCTGGGAAGAAAGCACAGGGACTCACATCTTCTTGAACAGGGGACCACTGGGATGATGTATTAGCGGGGTAACACATCGTCACACGCCTATCACAGTAATGGTCATGCTGGAAAGAACGCAAGGGGACTCACATCTTTCAAAGCGAAATGACCATCGGGGTAACCTACTCGTGGCGAAGTAGATTGAACCCAACATAAGGGCGACTTCTGAGAGAGTGCCGACCCGAGCATTTATCTCTACTCAAAAGTTGTCAGGCTAATCCTATAGGGAGTTCTGCTAATACTACCGTAAAGATAGGATGCCTGTTTGGGAAAGGGCCCACTGGGGGCTTGAATTCCTAATCCACAAGAAAATTTTTTTATTTTTTTTGTTTAATTTTATCATGGACCTTGTTGGTTTGTGAGAGATCATACTGAGAAGGAGCTTATATCAGCCTAAACCTATCTTAGATTTACTGGATCTAGGGAGAATTTGCATATCCGCAGAATAAATTCTCCAACCACAGGGGTGGTTACTAAGAAAGGAGGATTGTCCAATCCAAAAGTAACATGGGTAGTATCTAAATGGAGTCGCAAAGGACATAATCCAAGTAGAGTGCCTGTAGGATAGGGGACACTAGGGGTTTAATATTGATCCGTGGAAAAGATAATACTTGTAGGTATTCGGTGGCCAGCTCAAGGAGAAAGTGTAGGGACTCATATTTTCCTAGAGTGGTGTATCCACCAGGTGAGTTACTGTCAGCATAACAAACATCAACCAACTTAAGGTGTCCGTTGGTTTGCAATGATCAGCTTAAGAAGAAAGAATTGGGGACTCACATCTTCTTAAAATGAAACTGATCACCAGGATGATCTGTCTTCGGCTCGATAGGTGCCATCCGACCTAGGGCGACTACTGAGTGAATCACTCTGGGGAACTTATATCAGCTCAAAAGTAGTCAAGAAGAAAGTAGCTCTAGGAGACTTATCCTAATCCTCTGCTCGACCAAGTCAATTTGAAATGGCTCTTTTCAAGAAGAAAGCATGAGGACTCATATCCTCCTGAAAGAGAAACCAAAGTGATGATAGTCCACCAATTATGTGGTAAGGCCCATCATTGCTAACAAGGCACTCGTTGGTTTGCAATAATCAAAATCATGGAAGATAGCACGGGGACTCACATCTTCCTTGATAAAGATCACTGGGGTGATATGTTAATGAGGTAACACATGAGCCTGACCTAGAGCAGCTAATGAGTGAGTGCCACAAGGGGCTTGCTCCCACATCAAAATAGCTCGAGATGATAGATATTATTTAGTATTTGTTTTGTGATTTTGTGATGGAAGGATAACTCTTCTCTACATCTATCCTAGTTATACTAATCGGGATAGGATGCCTCTTAGGTTATCTCATACCTACCCTAATTGCAATGCGGAAGATTCACAAATGATCAAAATGACTTTTTACGAGAAGAGAGGATTTTAAAGAATTGAGATGAAATTTTTATTGATTGAAGATAATTGTTTTCAAAACATGAATTTATGGATAATAATTCTTCAAAGAGTGCCCATTAATTGGAAGCATCAGGTGTTCTCCTTTACAATTAATCAACTGATAGGATCCTCCATGGTAGGCCTTTTCTATGATGAAAGGGTCTTCCCAAGTGGGTTCAAACTTGCCCCATCATTCGATGGGCAACAATTGGTCTCCTTAGAACTAGGACTAGCTCTCCTACTTGAAATGATCTAGGGTGGACTAGCTTGCGAGCTTGAATCATTTTTGCTTTATACAACTCAAGATTTTGACACGCCTGTAGCTGTTTCTCCTCCAAACCTTCGAGCTCTTCTAACAGCATCTTGGCATTCTTCTTGATAGTGATCTTGCTACCTATCGCTATCCTTAGTGATGGAAGTTGGACTTCTAATGGTAGAACGGCTTCAGACCCATACACTAAAGAAAATGGGGTAGATTGCATTGGAGTTTTATATGTAGTGCGGTAGGCCCACAAAGCTTCAACTAACTGCTCGTGCCATTGGTGCTTGTTATCATCGAGCATCTTCTTTAAAATTTGAATGAGAGTTTTGTTGAATGCTTCTTCTAGGCCATTTGCTCTGAGATAGTATATGGTAGAATATCTCTAGTCTATACTATGTCTTCTGGAAAAGTTGTTGATTTTTATTCTCCTGAATGCAATATCATTATTGGATATAATTTGTTAAGGAATCCCAAACTTATATGCGATATGGTTCCTAAAATAGTGAAGCACATACTGAGCCGTGACCTCTCTGAGTGGGATTGCTTCTGCCCACTTGGAAATATAGTCGGTGGCAGCTAAAATGAACTGATGGCCTTTAGAAGAAGGAGGATCGATCAAACCCACTATGTCAGTACCCCAACACTCAAATGGCCATGAAGCCAGTGTAGGATGTAGAATGTTGGGTAATTGGTGTAAGACCACGCCATGTACTTAACATTGGTGGCATCTTCTAGCTATCTCCATGTAGTCTATGATCATCAAAGGCCAGTAGTATCCTAGTCTCTTGGTCTTTGCCTTCATCTCTGGACCGGACTGGTACACTCCGCATAAGATTGAATGTACCTCAATCACAATCTTATGGGCTTCGTGTTTGCCTAAACAACGTAACCATATTTCATCAAAAGACAAGTTAGGTGCCATCCACGATGAGATAAGAGGGCTCTCTCGTTTCGCGATGGGCTTTGATTTCTCTTAAGATAGTTTGCCTATAGTTAGGTAATCTATGAATGGTTGTATCCAATCCAGCTCCTCATCCTTTTTGGCAACGGTAACCTCCCCTTCAAGAGAATAGTACTCAATGAGTCCAACATCAATAAGGGATAAGACTTGTCTGTTTTGGACCCTTATTGAATTGGTCTCATCTTTTGGACATGTTAACGCTTTGGCAAGCTTGGCCAAAAGCATTTGCTACCGCTTTCCTCAAGGGATCTTGTAGATGGTGACCTCGTGGATTTGGGCGCCATGGTGTATTCATGGTGTGATGAAGCTTGGTTTGAGAATATGACCCATCTTTTGATGACTAGCCAAAAATCTCCATAGATGTTGATGCTCTAATGGTTATTATAGCTAACTCCACCACAATCAAAGCCTCATACTCAACTTCGCAAGGGGTGGAGAGGTAGTTTGAGAATCTCATCATATTGCATTCTGGTGTTAGGAGAACAATCCCTATCCCTGCCTTTCCTGGGATGGTAGATCATGGTTCTTCTCCTCTTTGGGAGGAAGTCGCACCATCAAAATACATCTCCCAATGGGGATTGTTGATCTCCTTTAAGTTCATGATTTATTCGTTAGGGAGATCATCACTGAGTGGAGAATCGGCAGGAAGTGGGTGTGTTGCTAATAAATTCACTAGTGGTTGTCCTTTCACCGCTCGGAGGGGTATAAAGGTGATATCAAACTACGATAAAATTATGGGCAATCACACCAACCATCCAGATAACGTCAGCCATGTCATGAGATATTACAGTGGATTTACTTTAGAGATCAAGTCCACCTTATGAGAAATCATGTAGTGTCGTAGCTTTTGGGCTGCGAAGATGAGAGTAAGGTAATGTTTCTCAATGGGTGGATAGTTTGCTTCAGTAGGTATTAGATAATGACTGAGGTAGTAGAGAGTGTTCTCTTTTCCTTCTTCATTGGCCTGGGCAAACAGAGCATTGAGAGAGTCATCTAATGCAGCACTATAGAGAATGAGTGGCTTGCCCGAGATAGGGGCTGCTAGGACCGGTGACTTCACCAAATACTACTTTATGTCTTCAAAAGCGTGTTGGCACTTATCATCACACTTGAACTTGGCTTCCTTTTTGACAAGTGCTGAAAATAGCTTGCACCTTCATGACAGGTTAGAGATAAAGAGTCTTAGATATGCCAACCTCCCTTGGAAGGATCTGAGTTGAGTAAAACTTTTTGGACGTAGCATTTCTAAGATAGCTTTAATCTTTTTTGGGTTTATTTTGATTCCACAGTGTTGAACAATAAACCCAAGGAACTTCCTAGAAGCTACTCTTAATGCACACTTCAAGGGGTTCATTTTGAGGTTAAATTTCTTAACCATTCAAAAAATACTCTCAAGTCAAATAGGTGGTCTTCCCTTTCTTTACTTTTGACTACTAGATCGTCAATGTAGCATTCCACTTGATGAAGAATGAGTTCATCAAAAATCTGAGTCATGGCCCACTGGTATGTGGTACTGGTATTTTTAAGGCCAAAGGGCATGACCTTTTAATAGTATATTCCAATTAGGGTTTGAAATGTTATATTTATTTCATCCTCGGGTGCTATCTTGATTTGGTTATAGATAGATGACCCATCAATGAATGAAAATACAGCGTGAGATGAGGCAATGTCCACCATTAACTCTAGCATAGGGAGTGGAAACTCATTCTTAGGGCATGCCTTATTTAAGTCCCTAAAATTGATGCATATGCGAATTTGGCCATTCTTTTTCTTAACTGGGATGAAACTGGCTAACCAGGTAGGGTATTTTTCTTCCTTGATAAAATTGGCATCGGTCAGTTTCTTGAATTTAGAAATGATCTGCTGTTCAATATCTAATCGCATGCGTCTAGGAGCTTGCTTGATTAGGTTAACATTAAGGTCTATTTCTAGTTTGTGGACTGCTATATCTTGAGATAATCTAGGCATCTCTTCATAACTCCATGCAAAGCAGTCCTTAAACTCATTCAATAGCCTACTAAGTCATTGGCTTCTTCTTCATTTAGCTGGGCGCTGATATATATTGGCCATTGCATTTTTTCTGTCCCAAGGTTGATTTCTTTGAGTTCATCAATGGTTGATTTAATTTTTTTCTCAAACTCTGGAGGTACATCTTTGACATGGAGATCTTCTGAATCATCTGAAGTTTCTAAACAAACCTCCTCATAAGAGGTGATGTGGTTTGAGAAGAACCTATTAGATTCTAAATGGTTGGTGACAATTAGGCAATGATCATCGTCATCGACTGGACCCACTGTACCGATTCCTAGTCTCGCTCTTAGTTGTATGTTCTTGCTTTTGCAATTCCATAACTTCTAAAAATACTCTGATCTATGCTTGGACCATGTTTTAGGGATTAATCCCTTCTTTGCAAGGTTATGAACACAAGTAGAGTACCAATCAAAAGGTAATTCTATTAATTCTTTAAAAGAATCATCCTCAAGTTCTACATCAGCTTCTAGGCTTGAAGATGATGATCCTAATAAGAATCTTTTTATTCTATCATCAATGGAAGACTTGTGTGCCTCCTTAACCACCAAACCTTCAACTTTTTGAGAATGAAGTGAGGTTAGGGCTAAGGTTCCCAACTTTGTCTCATAGTTTCACATAATTGATGTTCAGATACATGTTTGCTTTGCTTGGAGGCCTGGTCTTTATCGTTGTCTGGTTTGAATGTCACCTCCAATGGAACCCATTAAGAGGGGTTGGCTGGCATGCTAATCACATGAGACTCATCCTCCAAACTAGATTCTAAGTCTATGTGAATAGTAAGGGTGCCCTTGGGAACTGGAGTATAGCTCCTGTTAGCTGGTTGCCAACTAGGAGGTCTTCTACCTCTAGGACTGCCTCTGTTTCTGCCTTTATCTCTGCCCGGTGGAGGTTGAGTCATCCTACCTATGTGTTCAAATGAAGGAGCGAACTGTGGGCAGAATATGAGTTGCGACTCTACTTCTTCCTTAATATGCCTTTCTCGCTCACTTATACTTTCTTGCTCTTTTTCTTTTTCTTTTGATTTTTCTTTTTGTTCTTTTTCCTCTTTTCCTTTTTCTTTTTCTTTCATATTTTGACTTTAATCAAGTTTCCGAGAATAGACATTTTGGTTTTGGGAAAGATAGTAAGCCGCATCCTCATATATCTCAACCCCTCTAATTGAGAATAACTTCTCGTCTCCTTTGACACAATATTCAATTCCACCCTTCCTGAACTTGATACATTGGTGAAGGGAGGATGAAACCACTTTGTTTTGATGTATCCAAGGCCTATTGAGCAAAGCTGTGGACGATGTATCTGAATCAATCACATAGAATTTGGCTTCTATCTTCCATTCATCGATCTCTAACGGTAACATTATATAACCCAGAGCCCTCTTACCCTATTCATTAAATCCTTTCAACATCATTCGATCACTTTAGAGTTCAGAGATGTTGATCCTCAAATAGGTAAGAGATTTTAGGCTTATAATATTGACCGATGCACCAGGATCAACCAAGACTCTGGAAAATTTGAATCTACTTGTATCTACTGTGATGTAGAGGGGATGGTTGTGCTTCATATCTCCTAATAGTAGGTCTTCATTAGTCAAAGTTACTGAGCTCGAGTAATGCCTCCTCTCAAGCAGTTGAGCTAAATATATTTCAGGATCAAGTAAGGCTTTGATCAATGACTCCCTCGTTTCTTTGTATAAAATGAGGGCGTCTTATATGCTTGACTTAGCTGACAACTTTATTAAGTGAGCGAGGATATTATAATCCACCTTTGTTTGGTCTTCCATGAGCGTGTCCATGGGTAGAGCATCTTATGGAGGGGCTGTTTGATCACTAGCATCAATGACTTGTTTACCCTTATCTTGAGGTGCTGCCTTAGGAGGTAGAACCTTGTCACTACGGAGGGTAACTTTAGAGATGTCTTGTGGCAAGCTAGTGGAAGGATCTACCTGCTCATTGGGCATACCTATAGCTTCTCCTATTTAGATGGTTGTTCTATTAGATATTCTTTGGAGATGACTTTGGCACCAATCTTGTGGCTATGCTCAAGCCAGTCCTTGAATGAAAAGCAATCCTCCAAAACATGGTCTAACTTGCGATGGTAGGGGCAGAAGTTAGGATCATTGCTTCTACCTACTTCCTTCGACTTCTTAGGCTCGGGTAGCTGGAAATCAGGTTTCTTTAAAAGATTTTTAAAGATTTTCTTGACTACCTCCTTCTTAAAGGAATATGGTTTATTTAATTTTTCCATAAGAGTAGGTGGGTGGTAGCTACCTGGTGGTGGATATGCATACCACTGCTGAGGGTATGGCTGAGGTGGAGAAGGCAAAGGCCGTGGAGGCTACTGTGGCAACTGATATGAAGGCTGAGGTGGAGGTAGAAGAGGTGGAAGCAAAGGTTGTTGAGGTGGAGGCCTCTTTAGCTATTCTCTCACTGGTCGCTTCGCCTTGTCCACTGCAACTACTGCCCTTGATTTCTTTTCAAAAGCCTTATGTGGTTTAGGCTTTGATTGGTCTTGGAAAGGCAACTGTTTGGCATCTCCTCATAGACTTTCCACCTTGTTGATTAGTTTCTCAAATATTTTGATTATAAAACCTTTGAGAATGAAGGCAACCGGGCCATAAATATTCTTTAGGAGAATTTCAATGGCATGCTATTCAGACAACTAGGGTTCACATTTTATGCTTAGGTTTCTCCATCTGAGATCATAATCAACTAGCGGATCGCTAGGGTGTTGATGTGCTACAACGAGATCACCCACAGTCACCCTTTACTAGGCTTCAACAAACCTCTTAATGAAGAGTTGCTCCAACATAACAAAAGTTTTTACTGAAGCATTAAGAAGTTCAACATACTAATCAAAGGCTATACCCACTAGACGACTAACAAAGAGTCTAAAGAGTAGTGCATCACTGCCCCTGACATTATAACAGCCATCTCTAAAATGTGCAATATGCTATCGAGGGTTCCCACTGCTGTCAAAGATCTTGAAGGATGGTGGAACAAAACCTTTAGGGTATTGGACAACATCAAAATCCTCTAGGTAAGGTCTACCCTTTGGAACCGATGAGCCGCCTCGGGCTTGAGCCAATGCTTCCTTCACTTATTATACCATGAATTTTATATCTTTTTCTTGCATGGAGGTACTTTCCACTACCTTCTTCTACAAACTAGTGCTACCTTGCTCTAGTGGAGGAGGAGGACCCCTAGGAGGATCCAAGAATTGTACTGACTCTGGTGGACTAGCCACTGCAATTGCAAGCTGTAATGGTGGAACTAGGGCTTGGGTTTGAAGTGTTATAATGGCGGCTATCAAATCTTGGGCCCTCTTCTCCATTCTATCAAACTGTTCATCTTTCTGCCTTAGCTACTGAAGGAGCTGTTGGGTTGAGTAGGCGGTGTCTTCCTCCTTAACTGAAACACCTTCCAAATCATGCTGGTCATAATGGAGGGATGCCTTAGTATCTACCATTCAGACTTCTACTGAATCCTCCAACAAGTCATCCTCATTTGGGTCAAAACTGACCCTTTCCCCTTCATCATCTGATCGATCATTTCTAAGAAGCTCCCTCTTCTCAGGTAAGTAATGTTCCAACATGTCGTCAAAAGAGAGGAACAATGGTACATGCATAAACTCTCGTGGTCGACCAGTGAGCAGATCGTGTTCTCTGACTGAGATGCACTTGGTCTCCCTTGACACTGGTAGGCTAGTTTCGGATGAACTGGGCCTGCTGGGAAGTGTATGCTCCTAACTGTCGATACTGTAGTAACATGGGTAGGGGCATCCAATGCCATGGGGATAGCAACACTATCCCTAGTCTCCTCAACTGCTATAACCTCTGCCATTGATTGCAATGGGGGAGGAGGTGATGGCACCACCATGATGCTTCGGGGTCACCACTCCTTCTTCGCCACTACTGAGGTGTGAGGCCGAATAAGGGAGATCGGTCTCACCTCAGTGGGTGGTGTAGATGGAATGGGATCCCTTGGCCATAGGTGGATCACCAATGGGGGTTTCTTCTCCCTCGATGTGGCCTTCATGGCCTTGGATGGAACTGTGGATGGCTGAACTTGGGCTGGAGATGATGAACGAGGGGTGGAGCGGTGCGGTGGAGATGAAATCGTCTCTCTCTGTATAGGAGCCATCCTCCTGTGGTGGGTGACTCCCGTCAAAACTATCGTCTCAGAATGGGTAGCACCATTAGGGAAATCTACTAAGGTGGTCGAGACGACGCAAATTGTCGCCTCTCCTGGTAATATGGACATGTATGGGCCTCCGGCCCTCCCTCCAACTGTGCCTCACACTATGAGAAATGATAGATCATAGATCAAACTAAGCCCCAGACTTTGACCGTCAGAAGCCTGCCGACTGGCGCACATCGAGGTCGGTGTAGACCTCTTGCTCCCCGGGGAGCACGGAAATGTACTGGTAGTGGAGGAGAAGCATTGATCCTCCTCTCCATCAGAACTAGAAAGGGGGTGGAACTTGTTCTGTGTGAACAAGGGAGAGACAATCTTGGGTGATCCCTCCTCAGCTATGTGGGACACCACCTCTAGATCCTTGGCGATGCCCTCATGATGCCGCTTGATCTTGCGGGCTTTGTTACAGCGCTGTGTCCGACTGAGTGGGGTAGTGCGAGAACTAGACCCAATCTCAAAGGTCAAGTAGGCCATCTCCAAGGATGAGATGGCCATCTCCTTGGAGGAGATCGATGAGCAGGTGCTAATCTGCACCGGGATAGTGGTAGAAACTACTGGGGCTACTACGGCTGTGAGAACCTCAACTGCCATTCTCTTCGATGATGCCATCTGGATATGAATAATCAGCCTCTGACTGACCACTGTATCCCTACTGACTAAGGTGAGGGTTGCTCCCTCTCAAGTAAATTGTGCCCCCTCAAATCCTTGGCCAAAGTAAACTAGATGTGCAGGTCTTAAGATGGGGAGGCTGGCTTGATCCAAGGCTAAGTCCACGCCATTAGGGAAAGTGAATACATACTGTTGTGAGCCCATTGCTTTAAAGAAAAACATGAACTCTACATTTGGAAATAAATTTGAATTAATTCTTTATTTAAATTTTGAACCCTTCACTTAACAATTTAGATATGTTAAGTGGGTTTTATTGAACTTTGAAGAGAAAATAAAGTTCTTTTTAAATTTTTTTAATTCTTTGAACCTTCAATCAATAAGTTTGTGTATGTTGAAATGAGGTTCAAATATTTTGGAGAGACTTTTGAGGCTTCCATTGGTTCATATTTGAATTTTGATTCTTGTTTTGATGAACCCTTACTTAATAAATTTGAGTATGTTAAATGAAGGGTCACTTTAATTTGGTTTTGAAATTTTTTGGAATATCTATTTAGTAAATTTAGGTGTACTAAATGAGATTCAAGTGCATGTTTGAAAACAATTATCTTCTCTTCCTTTGAAAAATGTTTTGTTATCTTTTGTTTGCTTTAGTGAGTGGATTTGTTTTTGTTTAAATATTTTGAAAAAGGGGACTTGTACATAGAAAATTTTCATATGCTAAGTAAAGTCCAAATGTGTTTAATGTTTGTCTTTCTTTTTGAAAAGGACAATCTCCACTTAGCAAATTTAGGTATGCTAAGTAGGATGTGCATTTGATTTTAATTTTGGTTTTGAAGATGAAGCCTTTACTTAGAAAATTTAGGTATGCTAAGTAAAGTTCATGTGGTTGATTTTTTTTGTTGTGGGATCTTCACATAACAAATTTTGGGTATGTTAGTGAAGATTCACATGGTGTTTGATTTTGATTATTTTTTGGTTTTAGCTTTGAAAGATGAGACCTTGTTTAATAAATTTGGGTATATTAAGCAAGGTTTTATGTGATTTATTTTATTTTGAAATGTTTAAAAAAGTTGGGACTTTACTGAACACATGTGGTTGTGTTAAGTAAAGTTAATGTGGTTTTAATTTTTGATCTGCATTTTGCAAAGTTGGAACTTTACTTAAAAATTTTGGGTATGTTAAGTAATATTCATGTGATTGTGATTTTGATTTTGAAAAAGTTTAGAACCTTATTTAACAAATTTGGGTATGTTAAATAATGCTCATTGTGATTTTGATTTTGATTTTGAAAAATTTGAAACTTCTTTCAACAAATTTGGATGTGTTAAGTAATATTCATATGAATTTATTTTGATTGAAAGGTTGAGAACCTCACTTAATAAACTTGGGCATGTTAAGCGGAATTCATGTGATTTTAGTTTTAATGTGCTTTTGAAAAGTTTGTAACCTCACTTAACAAATTTGGGCGAGTTAAGTGATGTGTGATTTTTATTTTGATTGGAAGTAGGAGCTCCATTCAATAGTTTTGAGTACATTGAATGGGAGTACTTACTTTCAGGTACTTGTGCTTTTTGAAAAGAAAGGGAAATTCTAATACACACACACACACACAGTGATATATATATATATATATATATATATATATATATATATATATGCATGTATGTATATGTTGGTTAATATCTCCTTAATCTTTATTCATTCAACATGTGTTGAATGTGGTGTGATTTTTTTTAGAAGTGGTTTTGAAATTTTTGATTTTGATTGGATTTTTTTTAGAAGAGAACATTAAATGCGATTTAGAGCAAATTTTATAAGTGCTTTTTCCAAAAGATTCATTATTATTATTATCATCATTTTTAGTCATATACTTTAATTTTAATTATTATGATCTATTGGGGGACTAGAGGTTTTAAGACCTACAAGGAGTGAGGTCTGGAAACTTAAAAGATGTTGGATGACTTGCCTAAGAGTGAAATAAGCTAAGTGCCAACGAAAAAGATTTGTAGTCTCGAAATTATATGAAAATAAAAGTCCACTATCGATACTTGAGGACAACGATCATTTACCAAAGATGGAGAGAGAACCGTCTCATGAGTCACTAGAAAAATCGGTGTTTGTTGGGTGGACACCACGTAGATCTTAGGGTGTACTTATTGAGGTGATCCGGCGCGACATTAAGGAGTGACATATTATATCGAAAGACAAAATCCATTCTATAATGGACCTAATCACCCAATAAGGACTCCTTAGGCTAATGGGTCTTCGATTGTACCAGAGATCTTTCCCCTCCTTTGCATGGAAAAGCAAAGCAAGGTTTATTTTAAATTGAGTTCGTTGAGTTCCTTATGAAGGCAAGCCCCAATAGTTAATTACATCATAAGTAATGAGATTCCTTAAGAATACCCTCGATTAAGGTAAATGATCAATGTCCTCAAAGAATTTCAGTAAAATAAGACTATCAATCGATGGGTTTAGTTTGAAAATCAAAATGGGATTTGTTCAAAAGGAGAGACTTATTTTTGGAGCCAAAGTAGATGAAGTAGGGAGTGTTCATGATACTAGGAAGCCTAGTGAACACTTCAATCTATCCTATGGTTAGGCTTTATAATTTTGAAGTTGAGAGATTTTATAATTAATTTGATCTTTTAATTAGAAATTTAGGACTTATACACTAACAATACAAGGTCGTTAGGATGCCTAAGAAGTGATGATTTATGTTAGAAGCCCGAAGGAATAGCTAACTCAGAACCTAAATCTAAGGGGCTTTGGTATAAAATAAAAGCACGACCTAAATCTAAAGGAAAAATGGGTATGTGGTTTACTTTCACAAGAAAAGATAAACCGCATGACTGTTGGACTTACAACCACCTGGGGTGGTCGCCAACTAACTCCTCCTATGATTTTAAATACATGTAGGCAAGTCTTATGCTTTATGTAAGATGGTTAGGATGTTATTATTTAGGAAAGAGACTAAGTCCTTAAACACGCTCCCTAAAGAGATTAGATCATGTAGGGACATGAGTAATGACTTAGGCTAATGCAAATCCTTTTACATTTTTGATTTCATTTTGACACTTTATTTTTGACAAAAGGCTTTGAGATTTTATATGCCTAATGCATGAGAAATTTAGTTATTGGCCAAAATCAATAAGATTTGAAGATCAATTTCTACCATGACTCTCAAAGGTCAAGCCAAATTTCTCTAGCACGGATGGAAGCCCTCCATAAGCAAGAGTGAAGTAATATACTTTTGTGTATGATGTTGTAACAGAAAACTCATCCAGCTAAGGGGTTGCTAAATATTTTATCTTGATTTATACCCTAGGCTTTAGGTGAGGTTATGAGTTGTTTATTTTTAATTTTTGAATTGATTTGTTGGGTATCAAATTTATTTTTTCCTAAGAGTCTAATCGTAACCAGGCCATACAACAACCATCAGGTAATTAAGAAACTAGAAAAAATCATGTCATCCTATTTTGCACAATTATAAACAAATAATCAAACAATTACATACAATTATCGCAAAATAATAAGAGGCCATCGTGGTCGGGCACCACAACACAAACCCGAAATGAAATATAGGTAGCCGAGCTCTACCCTTATACAACTCAGATTACAAAAATGAATGATTATAATTAAAAGAGAAATGATGTTAGGGGGGGTCTTCATATGCTTCATGCATCTCCTCCACACTTGATTTTGGAAGCTCCAAGAAGGATGTTATGGTTTAGAAGGATTGATCCTTTAAACCAACATCTCCCTTTCAGCCCCCATAATATTCATTTCCAAAATCCTAGTGTGCAAAAATTACATTGAAATGGAAAATAAATATAACACACCCTGCAAAACAAAGGTTAACTAAATATATCACACCATTCCAAGCAATTTATATAAGCTTTTGGACTTAGCACCCCACACATTGGTAACTAAGTCCACCTGTCCTATTTGGATTATGCTTAGGGGCTTTAAGCAACCTGCACAGCAAAGAGGCAATATATATTTTATTTTTATTACAGTGGCCCCATAAGCATAATCCCCTGCAAAAGACATGGTTAGACTTAGAATGCCCTGCCACTCATTCTACGCACATACACCCTAACATCCAGTATAAAATATTTCATCACAAAATAAAAGCAAATATCAAGCTATGCACCGCCCTAACATAGGACTAAAAGTGGTGACTTAGCCTAAAGTGTGTGCTTTTAAAGTTTGTGTGGTATGTCCTAACTAGGCTTTATGATTATAGTTCCCTAAATGTGAAGTATTTACTTTATTAAAGGGGATTATTTTTCTTTAAGTGCTTAATTGATTGACCGATTTTACTTAGTAATTTTGGATTGGTTTACTTGAATTTATTTTGAATGTTATAAAGAAGAGAAAGAGGAAAGGAATCCTCCTTCACTCCTCACCTTAAATGGATGCTAAGGTGGATTAAATGTATTCTTTTGGACATGAATTACTTTTATTTGGATTTTAATTTATCCTATGTTTGTATTTCATTTAGATAATTGTACTTTTGACATGAAGGTTTTCAAATTGAATTAGTTGAAACATTTTCATATGCTAATGGTTGATTTGCTTTTCTCCAACACATACACATGGCATACACATACACACATGCAAATCCTAAGTATACCTACACATATCACATGCTATGGCACATTGAAATGATGAATGTAAATGCATATGATTTTGATTTATAAAAGAAACCTTTGCCGCTTTTTTTATTTACAAATACACTCAAGAGCATAAGAATTACAGGTGGATACGATGCCATTATTTTGCACCAAGGGAATGGGATTCAATGACCCCCTTGTGGCTAATTAAAGCCAGCCATCCTTCGAATGTCCAAACTAATATACCCACCACATTCATATGCATAGAATGTACAAGCAAATCTAAAAGGCATATGGTCATGAAAAGAGATTAAAGCTTTTACTTGAACATAAGTAACTTATATTTTTTTTACTTAGTGGTTTTTTATACACATATGTATAAGAGTTTAAATGGGTACGATGCCCTTATTTCGCACCAAGGGAATGAGATTCAAAGACCCCCTTGTGGCTATTTAAAGCCACTGGATGTCTGCACTAATATACCCCCCACATTCATATACATAAGCATATAGAGAAATGAACCACTTAAGGAAGAATCCATATAGCTACCACTTGGGATTTATTTGCATAATTCATTTGTGTAATCTTAAACTCTTTTCAAAAATCAAAATGTGAGGAAGGTGTAGGAATAATTCATAAGCAAATGTTGTACCCCTTTTAAAATGGGTTATACATTTGCAATTTCCATGACCTTTCACATTTGAGTTAGAAAATAAACTGAATGTTACACATTATGCTTTATAAATGTAAGTACATGGAATACATTTAAGTTTTGAAACATTTGATATGAGTTTTGAAAATAATTTGGAATGTAGTAGTGATAATAGCCACACATATTTGATTAATCCATACATGCAAAATTGGCATAAGATAAACTGAAATTTTTTTTACTTGATTTTGATTTTGGAAAATATGCATGTATGAGTATGCATGACTTGTTTGAAAGTATTTAACTTTGGTTTAGTAGTGATAATAGCCAAACATATTTAATTAATAGAAACATGCAAAGTTGACATAAAAGAAATTATTTCTTCATTTTGAAATCACCTTTATAAAGCATGAATGCATGACTCAAACATATTGCAAAACTCCAATGCAAATGGAGAGAAGCATTTCAACATTAACATCTGATCCCTTTGAACTAACTCAACCCATAAACACCATCATGTTAAATGGAGAAAGCTAAAGGAAAGCAACATTCATAAAATTAACTTTTAACTTGATTTAAGTTTGATTTTTTTTTTTGTTTAATGTATTTTTGAAAACAATCCTAAGTTCAAATTTATTCCAAACAATCCTACCCCTTAAGAAAGGAGGATCTTTAAATTAATATTGAAGGATTTACATTATATTAAACACATCACTCCATTTCTTTCCAACATATATAACATGCACATGGATGATCCTAACCATAACTATACATGCAACATAAATCTTAACACACCTTCATGATGAATGCTAAGAAATATTTTTTAAAGAAATTTGGAATCTTAATATTCAGATGACTTTTGATTAAGTAGAAAAAAGGTGACTCTTCTCTCCATTAATCCCATACATATGGATATGTATAAAGGAAAGGCATATGGAAAGGTGAAAGTCATATCAAAATCATTTGGATTTTATTTGTTTATGAACTTCATGTGTATGTTTACGAAAATCTCCTTTAGATTATAAACATTGGGATGAATAAAATGAGTTCAAACAAGTGTTGTGTTCTTTTTAAAATAGAACTTTACACTTTGCAAATTTCATTCAACACTATGTTTAAAAGAGAACAGGGAGACCTACATAAACATGATTCACATGTACAAGTTCCTAAGTATGAATATAAGTAACTTACTCATTTCATAATCTCTGATTTGAATAATATTTTTTGATTTATTAATGATAATAGCCACTCATATTATACATTAAACAAAGCATACACATTAACCATGAAAGGAAACTTAATTTCACTTTTACTTTGGAAAACATGTATATATATATATATATATATATATATATATGAAATAAAATGGCATGCAAAACATTTATCACTTATGGAAAGAAAGTGGAGTAATGTGAATACATAATTACAAACACTTTCAATTATTCCCTAAACACAACCTTAAAGAGGAGACTGATTCCAATTAGGTAAAGTTGTATGAAAAGGTGGTTTGATTTTGGATTCATTTGGTTTATGGTTTCAATGACTTGTCTTGATTTGAAAACATAAGGAGAGGTTTTAGTTTTCTTGAGTTAACCCATTCCCATGTTAGTTAATTGATTTGGTTTAATTTTTGATTGATTTAGATTGATTTTATATATTGTTTAGGTTAAGGCAGGAATTAATTCTATTACTTACCCCTTGCCTATACCACTTTAGCATAATTAATTGAACAATTATGAGCCAACATATGATATGCAATCACATTTGAAAGTAAATTAACAATGCACCTAATGAAGAAAAGGGCCTAATACAATTGGCTCATGATCATTAATTAATTAAACTAAAGGGATTTGGTTAAATACTTTCATAATCCTTACCCACACCCATGGGTTGAGTATGATTTCCTTAAGCTTACCTTAGGCTTTTGAACACCTAAGGATCTACCCCAGGATTGATTGATTAGGTTCTAGAATCATTTGAATTTGGATTTGATTAATTAATCCTCTTAATTAAGTGATTAACCCATTAATTACTTGGAACTATGATTAAGCTTAATCAAAATGAAATAATTTAGGGAAAAGATTGGAAGAGGGGTCCCAAATCTAATCCCCATGTCCTATAACTAGTCCAAGATGATTAAGGAGCTTAATTAGTGGATTGGTTACTATTAAATTGATTAATTAATCAAATAATTGATTAAGGGAGTAATTAAGAACAAATCAAGCAATTATCCTAATTAACTAAGTAATAAATTCTAAGAAAATCATGGGAGGCAGAGATCATCCCATTAATCAACTTTAGAAAGTTTGGAATTAGTTACTCACATAATTAAGGATTTATTGGCCTAATTAACTTTCTAATTAAACCTAAATTACATGAAATTTAATGTTCACAATCATATGGAATTATTTTTAAAATATTCTACATGAAAATACCTCTCCATAGATATTTTAAAGATTTTTCTACAATTAGTTATGAATTTTGGAAGATCTATGATTAAAATCAGATTAATTAAGCTAATTAACCCCCTAATCCCGTCGACGCCACATGGCCCGCTGACGCGATAGCGCTTTCCATGTGGCGTGATGAGATTGATAATTTAAGTTATCACATCTGCTACACATTAGCGGTGATGGATATGCGCTTTCCTGTGGACCGTCCGATCTAAGATCGGATGGCTACGATCAATCTCGCAGTTTATGATTAAATCAGAGGTGCTAAACGTATGATTTGATCAGGACCATCTGATTCGATCATACAGAATGGATTATCCATGATCCATCCCCTCTGGCCTGTGAGAGATGGATGCCGTCCACCTTCCATGGATTAATCTGAGCTCGGATCAAGGGGAAATTCAACCCACACCATGAAGAGAGCAAGACGCAAACATCCTAGTGGAAATCCCTCAACATGGAGATTTCCTTCACAAAGGACCAATGAATTTTTAAATTAAGCTCAGTTCAATGGCATACCACGCTGAAGCTAATGTCCAGCGGGTCCAATGCATGAGGTAGCTTCATTTGGATAAAACGAAGCCCTGCTGAAGTTCCCATGGTCCAATTTGAGCTGGATTGCTCAAAAAACCAATCCCCTAGCTCAATTGGATCGGCCTTGATCGAAGTCCATGCTCCGACCACTTGGGAAGCTTGAATTTGATTTGGGTGAGCTTTCCTTGGTCCTTGGATGGTGTGTGCACAAGCAATTAGATTAGGATTAAGGATTGGAGGAGTTTGAATGGAGATTACACTCCCCTATTTTGGTTTGAAGAAAACTGAGAAGGGGAAGAAGAGGGGGCTCGAATTCACCTTGGGGAATTCTTGGGGAAGTTTGTTTGCCTCCTATGAGTTCGATTGAGTGAAATCTATTGCGGTGGATTGAATTTGGGAAGGGGGGGGGGACCACCACCCCCCATTGATTCAGACGAGCCTTCCTCTTCCATTTTGATCAATGGCTTGGATTCAATCAATTAGTTAGGCTATTTTGATTAGCACATAGGTCATTTTGGCCAGAGGAACATTCTAGAGGAGCTCCCCATGTGCTTGGCTTGAGAATTGAGTGATCCAATTGAGCTAGGTTTCTTGGGTTGCTCAGTTTAGGCTTGGTTGGGTCCATGGCTAATCCAATTGGGTTGGGTTAGCTTAGTTGCACTCTTAGGCATCCAATGAGTCCATTTGGTTGAGCTCAATTGGCTTTGGTTTGAGATTTGAAGAAATTTCATGTTAATTTGGCCAAAATTTACTCTAAGGTATAGAGGTAGAGTGGTCATTTGGCTTTGAAATTGATTGGATATTTTGACATCTTGGAAAAAAATGGGTTGGTTCAAGTTCAATTGAATTTGGAGTTCATTTATTATGGTTTGGCTCATGTTGACTCATTTGGGTCAAAATGGGTCAACTTGGGTCAAGTTAATCAATTGGGTCAAATTGGGTCAAACCAAGGGTTAGGACATGTTCATTTGAGCATTTGGAGTGTTTTGACATATTTGGTTTAGATTGGATTTCAGTTCATTAGATTTCATTTGGGTCAAAATGGGTCAAGTTGACCAATTTGGCCCATTTGACCTAATTGGGTTGAGTCATGGGTCAATTTGGGTTTGTTTAGCCTCTTGGGATGTTTGGCTAGCTTTGGTTTCAACCAATTTTTATTTGGTGATGTTTGGAGTTGGTTTGACCCATTTGGGTCATGTTGGGTTCATGGCCAATTGGGCTAGGTTAGGTCTAGTTTGCCAAATGAAGATTTGGTCAAGTTCAACAATGGATTTGGAATGAACTTGGACCATTAGTTGCATTGGATTGGATTTAGATCAAGTTTGGGCTAGTTTGGGTTTGACTTGGGCTAGGTGTTGACTTGGTCAATGGGTTTGGTTTGACTTGGTTTGACCCAATTTGATTGATTGATCACTTTAGGATGATTATTGATCAATTTGCATGGGTTGGTTTGGCTTGATTAGATTTAATTTGAATTTTGGTCAACATAGGTCAAATTGGTCACTTTGGGTCAAGTGGGCCAATTGGGCTAGGTTGACTTGATCTTGGGTTGAATTGGATTTAGTTAAGTTCATTCAATAGTTTGAGATGAAAATATAAATCCAATTGCAAGTGGTTTGGCACCAAATGGATTTTGGTTCATGTGGTATCATGGGGTTCAAAAGGGTTAACTTGGGTTTGGATTTAGGTTAGGTTGATTTTGGATTTGGTGATTGGAGTTTGATTAGATGATTGAAGGATTGATTGTTTGAAGAGAAAAATCCAAGGATTTTGAATTGGTTTGAAGGTAATTTGGTTAAATCTAAAGGGTTTGGGCTTAAAATGCATGGATTGTCCTTAGGATTTGGATTATGTATTCATATTTATATTAGTTTTATTTTGGTCATTTGGATTTATATTTCATTTATATTTGTGAATACAAATGAAATATAAATGATTCATGAGGAAATCACTTGGATTTGGAAAGGTTTGGATGAGGTTTTGGATAAGGCAAGCCATAGGATTTGAGAAGAGGGGTTTGGATTTGCTTTAGTTTATATTTACTTAGTTAGGTTGGATTAGATGCCAATTTCATTTATATTGATGAATATAAATGAAGGAATGAATGATTTATAAAGAGGTCATTTGATTTTGACTTGGTTTGAAGGGTTTGGGCTAAACCTATGAATGTGGTTCATAAGGCTTGGAGAAGGATTTTGGTTAAACTTGGGTTTGATATTTGATTTGATTTTTATTGATTGAATTTATATATCATTTATATTTATTAATATAAATGAGAATATGAATTTATCTTGAGAAAAATCTCTTGAGTTTGGAATTGATTTGACTTGGGTTTGGGCTAAGTCCATAGAATGAAATCAATAAGACTTAAGGAAAGTTTTGGAATTGGTTTTTTTTCACTTGATTTTAGATTTGGAGTTTGAAGTTAATTTTGGATTTTGAATTAGCTTGGGAATTGAAGTTTGAAGTTTGAGTTTGAATAGATTTGTCTTAGGAAGAAAAGCACATGGATATGGTTATGGGGTGTAACTCCTTTACACCCCTAAGGCCAAGCATAATCATATGGTTTGCTTTTCTAAGTCTCTAAGATTAGGTTAGTGTTCACCTAATCACTAGATGTGTCTTAAGACTAAGGAATCCTCAGTGTATAAAGAATCCTATGTTTAAGATGGAAATGTTGAGAGCTCACTCCAAAAATGAGATCAACAAGTGCCAGCCAGCTAATTCCTCCTACGATTTTAAATTCATGTAAGCAAGTTATATGCTTTTGCAAGATGGCTAGGTTGTTATTATTTACAAACAAACTAAAGTCCTTAAACCCACTCCCTAAGAGACTAGAGCATGAGGGGAATGGATAATGACTTAATCTAATGCAAATCTTTTCAATTTTTAATTTATTTTTGACACTTCATTTTGATAAAGGCTTGGGATTTTATATGCCTAAATGCATGAGAAATTGGTTGTGGGCTAAATCGAGAGAGAAAAAGGTATTTTTCCATCATGGATCTCAAAGGTTAAGCTATTTTCTCTTGTAAAGATGAAAGCCCTCTCTTAACAAGAGTGAAAGAATATGTTTATGTATGATATTATACATTCTACATTCAGCTAAGGGGTTACTAAATCGTTTGTTATCTTGATTTATATCCTAGCCTTTATGAAAAATTATGAGTTCTTTAGGAGATTCAGTTTTGAGTTATTAGTTGGGTAGAAAATTTATTTTTATCTTTAGAGCCTAATCACATCCAGACCATACAACAATCACCAAATCATAAAGAAACTATGAAAAGGCATGCTATTTCTAATACGCAAGCTAAACAAATATCAAACAATTTTATATCTATCACAAAAATAAAAGGCTGGTGCGATCGAGTACCATCGTACAACCCGAAAAAAATAGTGGATGATCGAGCTCTACCCTTATACAACCCGACATAATGAAAGAATAATTATAATCAAGAATGAATACATGTTATGGGGGGTCTTCAAGTCTTCATTCTTTCTTTCTTCTCTTCTTTCTTCCTTTTGATTCTTTTGACGTGGTAGCTCAAAGGATCATATGGTACAAAAGACTTGATCTTTTAACCAACGTTTATCCTAATCTTCATAACACTAATCCTAATTTTTAATGCAAAATTATATCAAAATAGAAAAGATAAATCTAACTACACTTGCAAAATAGATGTTAGCTAAACAAACCGTACAACCCAAACAGTTATATGAAAAGTTTGGACTTAGCACCCTATACATGGGTAACCAAGCTCACTTGTCCTAAGTTGGATTATGTTTAGGGATTTAAGAAACCTGCACAGCAAAAATATTTATAATTATTTTAAGCACCCCTTAAGCACAATCTCCTACAGAAAACATGATTATGCTAATCAGGTTCTAACATCCAGACTATGAAGCATACACCCTAACATCCAGTCTAAAATAATACATCATAAAATCAAACATACATCAAACTATGCACCACCATAACATAAATCTAGAAGGGGTGACTTAATCTAATGTGTGTGCGTTAAGGCTTGTGTGGCATGACCTAATTAGGCTTTTAGAGTTGTAATTTTCTAAGTATGAAGAGTTTAATTTATGAAGGTTTAATTTCTCTTCAAGTGATTTAATTGATTTTGAGAATTTTATTTGACGTTTCTATTTGTTTCATGTGACTTACACTTAACAAAGTAAATGTTATAAAAAGAAGAAAGAGATGGAACATCTCTTTCATCCCTACCTTAAGTTCTTTCTAAAACAAGTTAATTAGCTTAATTCTCTTTAATGAATGGCTTATTTTGTATTTTAATTAATTCCAAGTTTAGGTTCATCCTAAATGTTCTTATTCAATAAGAAAGACATCTTAAGATTAATTGAAATGAATTACTATCATGTGACACATATTCATTTATTTCGTTCCATTGCATATAACATGCATATGGTTTTCCTTAAGTATACCTACACCTACAACATATGCTTTAGCACACTTAAATGATGCATGTAAGCAAGTATGTTTGAAATTTAGAAGTTTCATTTAATTGAATTATGAATGTATGTCTCTTTTTTAGTAGAAAAGGGGATTTTCACCCATTAGCCACATATACACTCAAATGCATTAAAGTTCTAAGTAGGTACAATGCCATTGTTAGCACTAGGGGAGTAATGTATAAGACCTACTTGGGGCTAATTAAAGTCTCGCATCCTCGGGGTGTCCAGACTAATATTCCCACCATTCTAATATTCAGATGAATGTATAAACACTAAAGGAATAAAAAATCATGCAAAAGTGAAATATGTTTAATTTGATTAAATTATAATTTTCATTCACCAATTATATTGCACATACACATACATAAGAGTTATGAGTGAGTACGATGCCATTGTTAGCACTAGGGGAGTAAGGTATAAGACCTACATGGGGCTCCTTAAAGCCTCGCGTCCCCGGGGTGTCTAGACTAATATACCCACTTCACTTATATACATGTGAATGTACAAAAAGGAAACTATAAGAATGAAAACCATGCAAGATGTTATGTTGAATTTGGTTAAGTGATTTACTTATGTAATATGCAATTCTCCCTCAACCTTAGCATGGAAATACATAGGAAGAAATATAAGCAAATGTTGTGTTCTTTTTAAATGAACTATACATTTGTGATAACTATTTATGAATTTGGTTAAATGAACTATACAATTGTGATAACTATTTATGAAGTACCCATATAAAGTAAGGAAAGAGAATAGAATATTACATATTCTAAATTATAAGTACACATATTTATGATAACTATTTATAATGAACATCATTTCATATTTGGCAATTGATTTATACATATGTTTTGAAAACAATTTTTGATTTAATAGTGATACTAGCAACACATATTTAATTAAGCCAATACAAGCAATTTGATATAAAGAAAACCATTTTTATTTTAATTAATTTTGAAAGACATGAATGCATGATTGAAAATGACATACAACATTTAATAAAATTAGAAAGAAAGAAACAAACATAAGCAGATAATTTCATTCAATCTAATTACTTCTTAAGGACAATCTTATTAAATAAGATTATTTAAAAGAAATCAAATTTTTTATGTCATTTTAAATCTCAAGTTTGATTTGATTAAGAGTTGTAAGAGAGGTTTGCTAATCCTAATCCCATTCTTCCATGTGTAAGTTAATTTGATTCAAGATAAATTGATTAGGTTCATTTTATGATTTGATTAGGTTAAGGTTTAAATTAAGTGTATTAATTGACCATTACCTATGTCACCTTAAGTTACTTAATTAATTAATCATGAGCTAATATGATATGCAACCACATGGAATGTAAATAGCAATGTTCCTATGAAATGGAAAGATCTTAATGCAATTAGCTCATAAATATTTAATTAATTAAGCTTAAGGAGCTCACTTAATTACTCTTATGATTTTCTCACACATATGAGCTAACCATAATTTCATTATCTCTCACATTGGGTTATTGAACACCCAAAGAACTAACCAAGAATTAATTAGAGTTGTTTAGATGTGAATTGGATTTTAAGTTAATTTAATTACTTTCATTAAGCCATTTGGTTAAGCATGCAACATTTTTAATTAAGGAAATGAAATTTATTTAAGGAAAGAGACTAAGGAAGAGGCCTTAATCTCAATCCCTAAGTCCTAAGTTTGATCATTTAACTTTTGATTTTACCCTAAGGAAATGGTCAATTAATGAAGCCATAATCATCACATTAATCATTAATTAATTTAATTCAAAAAAGTAAAGAAAACTTAGGAAATGAATTAAGGAAAATACCCCAACCACATTCCCTAAGCCCCCCTTATTGTTTAATAGAAATAATTAGGCTTAAATAATTAATTAAGTTACTGTTAACTTGCTAATTATTATTAATTAACTTGGGAAGGTTATTAAGGCTTAATCAAGTAAATCCCCTAATTAAGCAACCAATAAATCCCTAGAAAAATAGGGGAGGAAAGAGACTAAGGAAGAGGCCTTAATCTTAATCCCTAAGTCCTAAGTTTGATCATTTAATTTCAAATTTTACCCTAAGGAAATGGTCAATTAATGAAGCCATAATCATCGCATTAATCATTAATTAATTTAATTCAAAAAAGTAAAGAAAACTTAGGAAATGAATTAAGGAAAATACCCCAACCACATTCCCAAAGCCCCTTGGTGTTTAAATGTAAATACTAGTATAAATAATTAATAAGTTACTATTTACTACTAATTACCATTAATTAACTTAGAAAGTTGATTAAGGCTTAATCAAGTAATTCCCCTAATTAAGCAACTAATAAATCCCCAGAAAAATAGGGGAGGCAGAGGTTGTCAACATCCACAAAAATTTTGGAATTAATTAGGTGCTTAATTAAGAAGTAATTAAGCTAATTAAATTTTCAATAAAACCTTAATTAAGCTAAAATCACTATTTAAAATCCATTAATGATAATTTTCTTAGATTCTACACTGAAATATCTTTAAAATGAGCATAAATTTGCATTTTTTTTGGATTTTTCTATAATTAGTTATGATTTTTAGAAATTTCAGGGTTAAAAACTAGATTAATTAAGTCGTTAATCCCGTCGGGCCATGTGGCAGCTGACGCAACGTGCTTTCCACGTGATGCAACGAGATTGACTATTTAAGTTGTCACATCCGCGAGCTGAGTCAGCAGCGACAGATGCATTTTCTCTGTGGACCATCCGATCTAAGATCGACCAACCATGATTAATCTCGTGGTTTAGGCTAGGAATTAGATCGGATCTAATGTTATTTAATCACGGCCGTCCATTCCAATCATGCAGAACGGACGGCCCATGATCCTTCTCCATCACAAGAGGTGAAAGACGAACACCATTCATCTTTCTCCGTTTGATCCGAGCTCACCCGAGCTCAAATTGGGATGAAATTCATCCCACACCTTCGGAAGGAGGGGAGATGCACATCCAATAGTCAAAATCGCATGAGATTCAAATTTTCTTCGAAAAAGACCAAGCCAAATTTCTCTATAACTACAGTTTTGGGAAATTACCTTGTCGGCGGCTATCATTGGCACTTCTAACGATTGAGGTAGCTTTGTTTAGTAGAGACGAAGCCCTATTGAAGAAATCTGGGCTTGATTTGAGGTATAAAGCTTGGTCGACCAATTCGCGCACGCAAAGGCTTCAGTTCTGATAGAACTTTGACCTCTGGCGCCTTGGAAGCTTGGGAAATAATTTTGGAGAGCTCGACAAGGTGTGGTGAGGGTGTGGGTAAGAGGAATTTGGATTTGGTTGAGTGGAGAGGGAGTATGGCTCGAGGGGAGGCTGTCCTGTTTCGGTCGCCCACGGGAAGGGGGAATTCTGACGAGGGAGGCTTCAGGATGGCTTGGAATCGAGCATTGGGGTTTTGAAATTTCCTTAGGAGCTCAGATGAAGTGATTAGCGTGCTTTCCGTTCGAATTGAGGGAATATATCCCTCAATTGAGCCATGTGGATGGACGTGATCAATTCCGTGAATCTTGTCAATTCGTCGTCGTCAGGTGGTCGAAGGGGTCGCTGTTAGTGCCACATGGCTGTTGACCTTCATATATCTCCTATAAGTCAAGTCGAGCTCACAAGGTGAATTCGGCGAGCTTTAGCGTGCAAAAATGAAGCTCAAAATACATCGGACATCACCAAAATTACTTGAAATGATCTCCAATCGATGAACAGACTTTGCCAACATGTTCAGAACGTCAAAATTAATAAATATACATACTACATAATCCAACAGTCAATCGACCAATAGATCGAGCCGTCAATGCATTGAAATAAATCATGCAACTAGCTTTGAAACATCGAAAGCTATAAAACCAGGTAAAGGCCGATTTGACAAGTTTTAGCGTGAGTTGGAAGCAATAGTGCAACCGAGAAATTGACACGATTTGATGCTACCTTAAACCAAATGAGCTCCAATCACAAAACAGACTACACCATTGTATTCAGAGCGTCAAAATTATCAATGGTGAACACTCATATTTTTTTGAGTTATGTCATGAGAAAAAATAAAAAAATTGATTTACATGCGGAACCCTTATAAAAAAAATAAATACAATGAATAACCATAATTTATATAAATAAAATAGATACTCATAAATTATTCAATTCAAAGCACAAAATTAATATGATATTAGTATTTATATTAACGTTAATATTATTATCATTTTTAATATCAATGTCATTAGTAAAAGAGGAGTTTCAATACCCCTCTCTCCATTTGTTATCTTGATCCTGTAGCATGCGGGATAATATATATGTATAACAATAATAATAATAATAATAATATTAAAATCTTCTTTTGAGCTGTGTAAAATCAGCTAAAGTATTGTTCCCATACCCCTCCATACTTCTTCACGTGATAGCCTCTGCTTGCACCGCCCAAGCGAGCCAATGATCGGCCATCAACGTCAGCTGCCCATACTAATCCACATGAATAATAAAAAATATAACGCTTTCAATTCCTTACTCAACCGGTGGGAGGCCTTGGTAAGAAGCATGCCGAAGCCCCTTACAGATGGGCCAATATTCTCTCTCATGCTCCCTCCCGATCGAAGGTTAGCCGCGAGTCTCATTCCTCTGCCTGTTCATCTCAGCTACAAGACGAGCGACCTCCGGATTCTCTCCCTGACTCTCGACTTCACTCTTCCAGTGCTCGTCAATCACTTCGACTCACAGGCTCCAACTTCATCTCCGGAAGTCTACTTCAAGTTCACGAGATCCAAAAATATAATTAATCTTCCCTCTCTGAACTGAAAATGGATGTTGCCAGGGCAGTTTCAATTATCGCGCAAGCTCCTTGCCATGGTCTTTGGAATAGAAAATGGTGCTATAAACGGTTTCAATCGAGCCTTGAACTTAAGAAAGAGAAGAGATCTGCTCGAGTGGCGTCAGTTGTGCGGATCTCTGGTGGTTCAACCAGTGTTGGATCTCCACTTGACGGTAGCGAGGTCGATGTAGATGTAAGGCTAGGATTTGGTTCATATAAGGTGCTTGCTAGAATGTTGCTGCCACTCGGTGCGACGACAAGTGAAGAAGGCAAGTTCAGGGATATTGCATATGGTTATGAGTTTGATGGAAAGTTCTCTCCAGAAGAGAAGAGGGACTGTACTTCGATAATCCTCATGTTGTTCTTGATCCATATGCTAAGATAGTCTTAAGTAGAGGTGAGTATGGTATTCTTGGATCAGATGGAAATTGTTAGCCTCAAATGTCTGGCATGGTACTACTTTCTAGTTTTGAGGAGTTTAGAGTTAACTGCATTGAGCTAATGCCATGCCAGGAATGAGCTCAAATATTTCAACAGTTCCATGCACGGTGTGACGGACTGTAGTTCTTTCGACCGTAAAGATGAAGTCTAGATCAAAGGGGACCACTTCGGCCGAGAAGAAGTCCAAAGTCATAGTTCTAAGAAAGAAATGAGATTCTAAAGGTAAGAAAGAAGAAGAGACTCGATGGCAACGACGCCGCCAAACCCAAGAAGCCCCCGATTGCCTTCTTTTACTTCCTGGAAGATTTCAGAGAAAGACCTTCCAAATGTCAAATCAATATGTGAATTTGGCAAGGTATTTAAAGATCTCTCTGCACTTAGAAGAGCATAGCGGGTTTGAAGACTAAGATTACGGTGCCATAAGACACCGATCACTGCGCTTAGAAGAGCGTGGTGAATAGGCCAAACCAGTCCCCGATGTAGCCCTTTATGCGGGGATGACACCGGAAGGCTACCAAAATTTTATCAGATTGGACAATAACAAATGACTTAAATGGCAAAATAATAAGAGAATAACTTCAAAAAAAATGTTGAAAATGAAAAGAGGTGAAAGAATATACATATATGCTCTTTTGTGTAGATATTTGAAAACCACACTATGCTTAGAAGAGTGTGATGAGATTGAAGACTATGACCGCGGTGTTGCAAGATACCAACTGCTGCGCTTAGAAGAATGTGGCGGGCAGGTCAAAATAGCCCTCGATATAGCCCCCTATGTAGGGACGACGCCGGGAGGCTGCCAAATTTTAGACTAATAATGGACTTTAATGAACTTAAGTATAATCTAAATATAGCTTAAATAAAAAAACAAGCAAAGTTTCATAAACTAAAAAAAGCATAATAACAACTAATGTAAGGAATTAAGAAACAAATAAATATTTGCAAAATAAAATGAATTAATAGGAGAGAAAGAGAGAGAGAGAGAGAGAGAGAGAGAGAGAGAGAGAGAGAGAGAGAGAGAGAGAGAACTTACTAGGGGAGTTAGAACTTCACTCTAAGTGACATACATAACTTCCTCACACTGAACTTTCAGAATACTTAGATTAACTGAATAAATCTGAATGAAAATTAATTGAACCTATCTCATATTTATAGTTGAATATGAAATCTTCGTGGGACCAGTCGAGCAATATTCAAAACAAATGAAAACAAAAATTGTCGCCCCCCGTGTATATTTAAAATATACGGACACAAAAATTGCCGCCCATGGGTATTAAACAAATGCAAGATAGGGTGTGGTGGATAGATTTATTGTTGAAATCGTCCACCTACCCATGTGCATTTACAAGGAGGAATTATTCTAAAAAAAAATTCAAAGCATGACCTCACATGCTAATTTTAAACAATGTAAACCTCCTAATTTATAATTAAACGTAAGAGTCAAATAGATCTACGGATTAATCATAATTGAGGTAATAGGTGCTTCAAATAAAATTATGTGAATATCACAAAGTGGCGCTATGCTTAATTTAAATATTTGGTAATTTCTACGATTACCCTAAGAGAAGAATTACACTTATTTTGAAGTGATTTCAAACTCAAAATTACTTCATCAAGATTTGTATAATGAATTCAGAAATTTGAATTCCTACACTCATCGTAGGATGTTGATTCAAGGAAATCATTATATGCCAATATTTTACAAAAATTGAGGGATGTTGTTAAGTTGCATTGAAGGACTTCTTTGTGTAGTCCAACTCCTAAATTCTCAATCAAACTTTGCACTACGATCTCTACAAAGGGATACAAAGCACTAATGAATTATCCAATATGTAATTTTTGTCAAGGAATCAAGATGGCCTTAGGAGAAGATGAAATTTAAAATGATGTTTTGAAATAGACAAT
This sequence comes from Cymbidium sinense, assembly GCA_021442155.1. Lineage (NCBI taxonomy): Eukaryota > Viridiplantae > Streptophyta > Magnoliopsida > Asparagales > Orchidaceae > Cymbidium > Cymbidium sinense. The sequence goes on from CM038217.1 coordinate 96,524,647, forward strand.
TTTGACATTGATCTTATGTTATAAATGTTCAAAATTCATATCAACATCAATGTTACATAAGTCAATGATCACATGTTATCAATCTTGCCTAAATTAAGAGTTAAATTAGTGAAGATTTTCTCCTTAGAAGTAGTCAACGAAACTTTAATATTAACGTTATGCTGAATACTTAAACGCTAGGTCTAAGGATGTTGCATGAGTTGATACCCAGTTTGGTCCTAGGACTGGGTCTGGGTTAACAAAATCTAAAAATCCAATAATAATATTATAAAATTTTTAACATATTTAAATATCTGAGAAGAAGCTAATTCTGTCATATGCCAGCAGATTTGATCCACTATTATTAAATTAATAGAGTCGACAGAATCTAGAATAATAAATAAAACATACATCTCGATGATGACTGCGTTGAATGAAGATTTCAATCGGAGGGGATACTTTCATCAGAATATGTTTCAAATTTCAAGTCAAGTTAATATAAATTAAAAGTCAATCTAAGTGCAAAATCTAATATATCACTAAGCTACTAATGGTTAAATGAAATTCAATCCTCAAATACTTAAAGCAAACTCTATTCATTTCACATTCTACAACTGTTTATCAGAGGTGATAAATTAAGAAAATTTTAGCTCACAAAGAAGCCAATGTCAAATCAAGTACACAATTATATTCACTCTCAATTAATCTCATGCCAGTAAGGACATGGCCTGTGTCCTTTGACCGCATGGTTTGACCAATAGGCTCCATATAAGATGCAGTTACGACTAGAGTCCTCTGATCGGGTGGTTGCTGTCAAATGGTACCATGATATTATGGTCACGACTGTAGCCCGTATGTTCCCAAATAGCTCTATACCTTGAGTTGTGAACTATAGGGTGCACCTGATAGTGCAATAAGCGCTCTGTTAGCTAAGGTGGACTTAAGCTTATCTCCTTGGACAAACACTACCCTAGGTCTACAAAGATTACTTGGACGATGCAACCCACGACTGCTGATAAGGATCTTTCGGTCAGGTTGGGTCGACAACCTCCTCTGACTAAGTAGACTAGGGACCATGACAGCCCGGGATGACGAAACCATGGGATCTAGATTGAACCCGCCATCATTCTCCCAACCATTCGCTTCAAGTAAAGGATGATGCATTTCATAAATTCTAAATTCTAAAACTCTATATGCTGCTATTATATGCTCGCTATTTAGCGATTCATCAACTAGCCTTAAATCAAATGTTCTCTCTCAATATTGGGAGGGGTAATTAACTATAGGTGCTTGCGCCTATAGAAAACTTAGAACCAGATCTAAAGTCCTCACAAAATGAGGGAGAAATTTTTGAGTAGTGTCTTATCTACTATTCATCTACCTTCTAAAAATTACATCGACTCCTTCAACATACTCTCTTCATCAAGAGGTCGGTGGCAAATTTTTAGAGCCCATAGATCCACTGAGGAAGGTTTCTCTTTCTATCTTTGGCTTGTCGAATATGAGCTATAGTAATAGTGGAGTGCAATAAAAATTAAAATAAAAAGAAGAGAACCAATTATCAATAAACTAAATCTAAGCCAATTATATCCTTATGACTAATCTACTTATTCTATATATGGATATTCTGAATGTAATGTTCATCATACAACTAGGTCACAGAGCCAACATTCATCTTGTTAATGCTGTTATCAATACTGGAGATACTGGAGCTACCATCCAAGTTGGTAGCATAAACTTCTCAGCTTTCACCGTTATAACTAATTCTCCACCTGAAGCACCTGCATATTGTACACACCAACATGTGTAGGGGAGGAGGACAACTGGAATGACCACTACTACTACTAAGATTCCTCGAAAGAGAGCCTTTGTATTTGAAAGATTGGGTTATTATAAAATACTAGTCATGAAAAGAACTATCACTAGGCAGAAAGTTTCAATCATAACTGTGAATTGTGACCACTCTGTCAGTTGAACCTTTCGCACTAGGAAGACATGATGTTAAAGCCTCCACTTCTAGAGAAAAATTAATGAGAAGGCAAAGAAGGAGAAGAAATGTTGAACCCCGAGATCAGCAGTTGTTGCATGAATCATCAGCCATGCGATCAGACTTGATCCTAAAAGTGAGTGTTCCCACTCACAATAAGTTTGAAAATCTCAAGTGGGTAAAAAGGAACAACTATACTAATGATATCAAATAATCATTTTGAGAGTAGCGACACTCAGCTATAATCCCACAAAGGAGGCATTTTGAGACTCTATCCTTCAGAGTGCATAGGGTGTTGAGAGTTGTCAAGGAGAAGGTTTTGAAATAAAAAAAATCAAGGCTTGATTATCATAGAAAATGAGAAAGCTTATCTAAAAAGGCTACTCTTAGTGGGTAATGCTCAAGACCATCCTTAGCAATGTCTGCACGGTGAACATCGGGCAGTGACACTTGAACTACATGTTCAAGAATCTGCTACTGAAAGGTCCCGATAGAAAGAAAAATAAATATGGAGGTCAAAGCCTCGAGAAGAAGTAGCAACGCAGAAGTTTATTCATCTAAAAGCAAGCTAACCTAAAGGAAGTGGAAGAGAGAAATGCTGAGATGTGCACTCAACAACCATTATTCAAGTAGAAAATTATATAACCAGCTGTGAAACTAGAAGCGAGTATTTCAACCCATAACAGATTTGACAGCCCGAGATGGGTAGAGCGAAATAGCTCTACTGGTCAAATCAACCAGTCCTTCTAGACCTGACAACGTCAGGTTTCAACTTCTCTAGTGAGGAAACTTGAAACTGTATATACAAGAGTGCATCGAGTTTTCAAAGTTGCTAAGGAGAAAGGATCGGTGAAAAGAAAATATCAAGGTCCTGTCATCAAGGAGGCTAGAGTTGCTTCTCCAAAGGGATCTCCTCCTACAACCCCATCAAGATGTCAACCAATTCAAGTCCCACACAGTGAGCATCGAGGCATGACACTTGGACCATAGATCTAAGAATCTGTCGTCGAAAGGTTCGGGCAAAAGGTAAGAAAATTTGGAGGCCAAAGCCTCAAAGTGAAACTGTCTTAAAGAAAGATAGTGGCATGACATTTGGACTATACTCCCAAAGATCTGCCATAAATATAGCTCATCAAGAATGGGTATCTAAGAAAAAGGTCATATGTGATAAAATTTTTGACAATTGATACCTTGGAGAGTCATTCAGGGCATCCCCTCGCCAACCAGCTCCATATCTTTGAGAGAAGGTCAGCTTCAATTGTAGTCCTCTGATTGAAGAAATACCTATTCCACACTCCGAGCTAGAAATTCATTAGATGTGTTGATCAGAGATCCGTGTCCAAGAGGAAGAAGTTGATGAAGAAGGATACTCCTTTCAAATGGGATAAAGAATGTCAAGAGGATTTCGACAGTATCAAGAAGTATCCACTGAATCCGCCTATTCTTATAGAACTAATCACAGGAAATCCTCTCATATTATATACAACATTACTTGAAGAATCTCTCGATGTTCTGTTGGCACAACACAATAAAGAAAGAAAGGAGAATGTTCTGTACTACATCAGTCGAAGATTGATATGAGTAGAAATGTGCTATTTTTCAATTGAGAAGCATTGCTTTACGTTAGTTAATCTTTTCTGTCCAAAAGTTCCCCCATTACATGCTATCTCATTAAATCACCCTCATCTCAAGGATCAATCTGCTGATATTCTTGATGACACGAGTAGCATTCATAGGTCACTTCGCACGATGAGTTGTTCTTCCACTACAATTTGACATCACATATGTTCCCCATAAAGTGGTGAAGGGACAAATTATGATAGAATTCCTTGTTGTACACCCTATCCCAATAGATTCATCACTTAATGATGATCTTCCTAATAAGTAAATCATGCATATATATGAAAAGGAAAAGAAACAAATGAAAAAATTATATTTTGATGGAGCTTCATCCATCAAATACAGTCAGTACTCAAATATCCCAAAAGCTCGAGCTGACATTGGCCTCATCTTGATCATGCTAGAAGGTAGTATAATGAGGCACTCCTACCAGTGACTGATCCACGAACAAACAAAGAAGCAGAATACGAAGCATTGGTGGCAGGTTTGGAGGAAGCCATGTCCATGGGAGCTCAAACTCTATGAATTTATGGCAATTCTCAGCTCACCATTAATCATGTGTTGAGTATTTATAAAATTAATAAGCTTGATTTGGCTCATTACCACAAATTAGTTCTCGAGCTTATGAAGCAAATTCTAAACATCATTATAACTCGAGTTTCTCGAGCTAAGAATAGTAAGGCTGATGGCTTGGCCAAGCTAGCTAAAGAGATGGTGAGTATGGATGACAATGATTATGTGCTAATTATATCCTAGAGTTAGCAAATCTAAATCTAAAATCCTTGCTGGAATAGGGGTCATCAAATGCAAGCCAGAAGGAAGCAACTCACGTTGCTCCTTACACTCCCTTGAAAATTAATCGTCCGATTCAATAAGATGAGGCTCAGACTATTTAGAAGGCAAGACCTCAATTTGAAGAAACTCCAACACCACAAAGTGAAATCCTTACCATAGAAGAGTAGGAAGATTGGAAATAACCCTGTGTTGACTACTTTAAGGAAAGCAAGCTGCCAAGAAATAAGTTGATGACTGCACAACTTAAGAAAATGCTTCGAAAATATGCTTATGTTGGTAGTACCCTCTATCGTAGATCCTTTAAGTAGATGTGGCTACGATGCTTGGGAACAGAAGATGTCAATAAAGTAATTTCCAAAATTGATGAAGGACTATGTGGCACACATCAATTAAGTCCCAAAATTGCATTCAAAATCAAAAGAATGGGATATTATTGGCCCTCCATAGTAAAGGATTGTATTAATCATGTCAAAAGATGTCATGAATGTTAAGTCCACGCAATATCATTCATCAGCCCTCAAATCCATTGCACCTGACGATAGCATTTTGTCCATTTGAGTGTTGGGGAACAGATGTAATTGGAGCAATTGATCCACTATCATCAGCTGACCATCGCTTCATCCTAGCAGCCATTGATTATTTCTCCAAGTGGGTTGAAGCCTCTCCACTCAAAGAAGTCACAATTGAGCAGGTGACCAGCTTCTTCACCCACAATATTATCTATATATTTGTGTGTCGTGCTGTGGTAAATTTATTTCTATCAAAATAAGGACACCACGTGGATCTTAGGGGATGTATGTTGAAATGATCGGGTACGACATTGAGGAATGATGCACTATCTCGAAAGATAGAAGTCATCAGCCTACAATGGATCTAATCACCTAATGAGGACATCTAAGGTTGATAGGTCTTTGAATATACTAGAGATTCTTCCCCTACTTTACATGAAAAATTAAAGCAGGGTTTATTTTAGGCTGAGTTCATTAAGTTTCCTATGGAGGCAAGTCCCCATAGTTAATTACATCCTGAGCAATGGGGTTCCTTAAGAATACTCTCGATTAAAGTAAATAATCATTGTCTCCAAAGATTTTAAGCAATAAGACTATCAATCGATTGGTTTATTTTAGAATTTGAATTATGATTAGATCAAAAAGAGATACTTATTTTTAGAAGTTAAAAGAGAAGAAGTAGGGGATGTTCATGATACTAGGAAGCCTAATAAACATCTTAATCTAACTTATTGTTAGGCTTTATAATTTGGAGATTGAAGAAATTTTATATTTGAGTTAATTTTTATTAGAATGCTAAGACTTATAACTAAATGACACAAAGTCATTAGGATGCCTAAGAGGTGAGGATTTATGCTGAAAGCCCAATGTGAGTAGCTACCTCAGAACCTAAATCTAGGGGGATTTGGTATAAACCAAAAGTGTGACCTAAATCTAAGCAGTCAAATGGGTATATGGTTTACCTCCATAAGAGAGGATAAATCCCCGACTGTTGGACTTACAACCGCCTAGAGTGGCTGCCAACTAACTCTTCCTACGATTTTAAATACATGAGGCAAGTCATATGCTTTATGCAAAATTATTAGTTTATTATTATTTAGAAAGAAGCGAAGTCCTTAAACACACTCCCTAAGAGTCTAGATCATGAAGGGTATGAAAAATAACTTAAGCTAATGCAAATATTTTATCTTTTTGATTTCATTTTTGACACATTATTTTGACAAGGGCTTTGAGATTTTCATATGCTAATGCATGAGAAATTTGATTATGGGTCAAAATCAATGAGATAAGGAGGTGTATTTCCACCATAGCTCTCAAAGGTCAAGCTAAAATTCTCTTGCATGGGTGAAAGCCCTCCATAAGCAAGAGTGAAATATTATAATTTATGCATGATGTGAGCACATACAACATTCAGTTAAGGGGTTCCTAAATCTTTTCCCTTGATTTACATCTTAAGCTTTAGATGAGGTTGTGAGTTATTTAATTTTGATTTTGAGTTGTTTAATTGGGTAGAAAATTTATTTTTTTTCTAAGAGTCTATTCGCATCCAGGCCATACAACAACCATCAAGCAATTACGAAATTAGAAAAATCATGCCATCCTATTTGCATATTCATAAATAAATCATCAATCAATTTATAAACGACACAAAATAATAAAAGGTCGGTGTGATCGTGTCCCACCGTACAACTAAAAAAAATGAAATGGGTTGTCGAGGTCTACCCTTATACAACCCAAATTACAAATGAATAATTACAACTAAAAGAGAAATGATGTTATGGGGGGTCTTGGTGTGCTTCATGTTTATCTCCATTTGACTTTCCTCCTTTGAAGTATGATTGCTCCAAAAGGATGATGTGGTTTTAAAAGGGTTTGCCTTTTAAACCAACATCTCACCTTTACCCCATAACATTGATTTCAAATCTTAATTGCAAAATTACATCAAGATGGGAAAGTAAATCTAACTATCCTTGCAAAACAAAAATTAGCTAAACAAACCACACAATCTCAAACAATTATATTTGAATATTTTGGATTTAGCACCCTGCACATGGGTAACCAATCCCACCTATCCTAATTAGATTATGCTTAGGGGCTTAAGCAACCCGCACAATGAAGAAGCATTTATATTTTATTTTTATTATAGCGGCTCCTTAAGCACAATCCCCTATAGAAGACATAGTTAGGCTAAGAATGCCTAACATCCAGTCTAAAATATTATATCATAAAAGCAAAGCAAGCATCAAACCATGCTCCGCCCTACTTAAAGCTAGAAATGGTGACTTAGCCTAATGAGTGTGCTTTGAGGCTTATGTGGCATATCCTAACTAGGCTTTATAGTTTGAATTTTATAAGTTTGGAAAGTTTAATTTATGTAAGGGGTTTTCTCTGTAAGTGCTTAATTGCTTAACCAATTTTATTAATTTGTTTTTTGATTTAGTTTGCTTGGATTTACATTTAACAACCAAATGTTATGAAGAGGAGAAAGAGAAAGGAATTCTCTTTCAGCCCCCACCTTAAGTGATTCTAAAGTGGATTGGTTAATTGATAACTCTTTTTGGTGAAAGATTTTTATTTTCTTTTTAAATGATCCTATGTTTAGTATTCTTTTAAATGATTCCATTTATGATGAAAGATTCTTTAGGATTGGGTTAATTGAAATATCTTCACATGATATGTGTAGATTTATTCCTCTCCAACACATATAGCATGCATATGCACTTATTATTATCCTAAGTATACCTAAGAATAGAATATGTTTTAGCATGCTTGAATGATGGATGTAGATGCTTATTTTCTTTACTTTGGTAAAAAGGATTCTCATTCCTTTAATTACATATACATCCAAAGGCATAAGAATTAGAGGCGGATACGACATCATTATTTTGCACCAAGGGAACGAGATTCAAAGACCCCCTTGGAACTATTTAAAGCTCGGTGTCCCTGGGATGTCTAGACTAATATACCCACCACATTCATATGCATAAGGATGTCAAAGCAAATTTTAGGAGAAAAGAGCCATGAAAAGAAATTATAACTTTTAACAACTTTGGCATTTCATGATTCCCTTACTTAATGGATGATTATATACATATGTATAAGAGTTTAAATGAGTATGACGCCATTATTTTGAACCAAGGGAACATGATTCAAGGACCCCCTTGGGGCTACTTAAAGCCCGATGTCTCTGGGATGTCGAGACTAATAGACCCATTACACTTATACACATAAAGATATAAAGAGGCAAACCATATAAGAGAAGATCAAATAAACACCACATGGAATTTAATTGCATAATTCATAAGATCCAATTACTTTCCAAATTTTAGGTGTCGAAAGGTATGGAGATGAAGTATAAGCAAGCATTGTGCCCCTTTCAAAATGGGCTATATACTTGCACTTTCCATATACTTACACATATAAATTAAAAGAAAAAGGATTGGATGTTACACACCATGCTTTATAAACACAAGCCATAGCATAATTAACATCCATTTACGTTTTGGAATTGTTGATATAACTTTTGAAAATAATTTGCAATTTAGTAGTGATAATAGCCACACCCATTTGATTAATTCAAATCATGCAATTTGACATAAAGGAAATCAATTCATTTAAATAAGCTTTAAGGAAATCATGCATCTATGGATATGAATATCTATTTGAAAATAATTGACTTTGATTTAGTAGTGATAATAGCCATTCATATTTATTTAGACCAAGGAATGCAAATTGACATAAAGGAAATTATTTCACTTTAAACAATTTTTGCAAGACATGTATGCATGAACAAATGTCGTTCAAAGATTTAATGTAATTGGAGAGGAACACATCCACATTAACCTATGATTTCTTTCAATCAAACCAATCCTTAAATGCATTCATATTGAAATAAAAATTTTTGGAAGAAAGCATAACTCATTAAGATTGATTTTTGTTTTATGGTTATGTTTGGTTTGATTTAGGCATGTGTGAATGTGATTTGATTTTGAAATTTTGAGAATATGTTTTAGTTTATTGATGCCAACCCATTTTCCCATATTTGTTGATTAATTTGCTTTAATTTCAAAGTGATTTAAGTTGATTTTATGATTTATTTAGGTTAAGGTGTGAATTAAGTTCATTAATTACCCCTTACCTATGTTACATTAGCATACTTAATTAGACAATTATGAGCCAATGTATGATATGCAACCACATTGAAAAGTAAATTAGCACCTAATGAAATTGGCTCATGATTATTAATTAAGTAAACTAAAGGGTTTAATTAAGTACTTTCATAATTCATCCCCACACTTATGAGTTGAATTTGATTTCCTTAAGCTCACCTTTGGCTCTTGAACACCTAAGGATCTACCCAAAGATTGATTCATTATATTCTGGAATGATTTGAATTTGAACTTGATTAATTAATATTCTTAACTAAGTAATTAATCCATTAATTAAGTGAGATTTTGATTAAGTATGGTTTTAGTAAAATAAATTGGGGAAAAAGTTGAAGGAGAGGTCTAAAGCATAATCTCCATACTCATTTACTATTTTCATTTGATTAGATGCCTAAATAATGGATTAATTAATAATTAGGAACTTAATTAACCAATTAAATGATTAAGGGAGTGATTAGGGAAGAATCAAACAATTACCCTAATTAATCCATTAATAAATTCTAAGAAAATCATGGGAGGCAGAGATCATCCCATTAATCAACCTTAGAAAGTTTAGAATTAATCCATGGAGTAATTAAGGAGTAATTAGCTTAATTACCTTCCCAATAAAACCCAAATTCCAAGAAAATTACTATTTAAAATCATTTAAAATTATTTTTAAAATACTAAACATAAAAATATCTTTCCAGAGAGTATTTATTTGTATTTTTGGATTTATTTTATAATTAGTTATGAATTTTTGAAGTTTTTATGATTAATACTTAATTAAATAGCTTAATTAATCCCTTGCTACATGGACCGATGCATACGCCAACGTGCACAATGGGATTGGTTATTTAAGTTGTCACATCCGCTGTTATGTTAGCGATGGCAGAAATGCGCTTTCCCGTAAGCCGTCCGATCTAAGATCAGACGGCCATGATTAATCCCATGGTTTAGGATTAAATCGAAGGGCATATTCATGTGATTAGATCAAGATCGTCTGATCCGATCATGCAAAATGGACGGTCCAGGATCTTTCTCCCTTGTGCCTGTGGGAGACAGACACCGTCTGTCTTCCATGGCTTGATCCGAGCTCACCTGAGCTCGGATTGAGGGAAAATTCAACCCACGCCATCTAAAGAACAATATGATCACATCCAATGGTGGAAATCCCTCAACATGGAGATTTCCTTCACAAAAGACCAAGGAATTTCTATCATAAACTCAGTTTAATGGCATACCTCACCGGAGTTAATGTCTGGCAGTTCTAATGCTTGAGGTAGCTTTGTTTGGATGAAACAAAGCCCTGTTGAGCTTGCCTTGATCTAATTTGAAGTGGATTGATCTATGGACCAAGAATTTCCTCTTGGGCTTGCGGCCTTGATAGAAATCCACCCTCCTATGGCTTGGAAGCTTGGCAATTGATTTGGGTGAGCTTGTCTAGGTCTTTGGATGGTGTGTGCAAGAGGAATTGGATTGAAGTTGAGTATTGGATGAGTTTGATCTTGGATTGGCCTCCCATATTTCAGTTTGAATAAATCCGAGAATGGGAGAATGGGGGAGCTCAAAATTACTTTAGGAAAGCCTTGGGGAACTCCGGTTGCCTCCTCTCAGCTCAATCGAGTGTAGAGTGTGTGAGAATGAAGTGAAATGAAGGGGGTATATGCCCCCTCCTTGGATTGGATGGATGGGATTGATCCTTCCATTTTTGATCAATGGCTTGGATTGGGGAGGCTGTTTGTGTCATTTTGGCCAAAGGAGAGTAGTGGAGGAGTTGCCCATGTGATTTGTTGGTGAATTGGCCAATTCTCATAGGTGGCTCGATTTGGGCTAGGTTGGGTCCATGGTTGATCCAATGGGTTAGGTCAGCTTGGGCACACTCCATGATGTCCAATGAGTCCATTTGGATGGGCTCAAGTGGTCTTGGTTTGGAGTATGATCAAATTCCATGTGAATTTGACCAAGATTTGTTCATGAGCATAGGGGTAGAGTGGTCATTTGGCTTAGACTTTGATTGGGTAGGTTTGGCATGTTGGAAAAATGGGTTGGTCCAAATTTCATGGAATTTAGAGTTCATTTGGTATGATTTGGCTCATGTTGACCCATTTAGGTTAAAATGGATCAACTTAGGTCAAGTTGACCAATTTGGTCAAATTGGGTCAAACCAAAGGTTGGGTCAAGTTCAAATGGTCATTTGGAACCTATTGGTGTCATTGGTTTGGTCCAATTTGGATTGGATTGAGTTTTGACTCATTTGGGTTCATTTGGGTCAAATGGGTCAAGTTGACCAATTTGACCCATTTGACCCATTTCGGTTGAGTCATGGCTCAATTTAGGTTTGGTTGTTCATTTGGGATATGTGGCTAGCTTCAGTTTCAATTAATTTTGAATTGGTTAGGTTTCAAGTGGATTTGATATTTTGGGTCAACTTGGGTTCATGGTTAATTGGGTTAGGTTTGGGTCTAATTGGCCAATTGAGGTTTGGTCAAGTTCAAGGAGTCATTTGGAATGAACTTGACCCATTGGTTGCATTGGATTTGGCTTAGATCAAGATTTGACCCATTTGACCCATTTAGGTCAATTGGGTCAACTTGGGTTACGGGGACCAAGTGGGTTAGGTTTGGCTCAATCTTGGGTTGAGTCAAGTTCTAACATCAACCTTGAGTTGACTTGGGTCAATGGTTTCAACTGATTTGGCCTATGATGAGTTTTGGCTAGTTTGAGTTTCATTAGGGTTAAGGTTTGACTTGGTCAGCAGGTTAGGTTGACTTGATTTGACCTAATTTGAGTGATTGATCACTTTAGGATGATTGTAGATCAGGTTGGGTGAGTTGGATTGGCTTGATTCAATTTATTTTAGATTTTGGCTCATGTAGGTCAAATTGGCCACTTTGGGTCAAGTGAGCCAATTGATTTTGGTTGGCTTGGTTTTGGGTTGGATTGGGTTTAGTTAAGTTCACTCAAGAGTTTGAGATAAAAATATAAATCCAATTTCAATTGGTTAGGAGCCATAAGGATTTTGGTTCACATGGAGTCCTTAGGTCCAAAAAGGGCTAACTTGGGTTTGGTTTGGGTTAGCTTGATTTGGCCTTGGTGATTGTAGTTTGGTTTGGATTTGGGTATGTGATTAAGGGATTGATTATTTGAAGAGAAAACCAAGGATTTTGAAATGGATTGAAAGTGATTTGGGTAAATCCAAAAGGTTTGGCTTAAAGGGTAAATACGCTTTTCAAATTTTGAGATGGAATCTTCAATAAGTCTAACACAAAGCATAGGACCGAAGATGTTCTCATCTCAGCAACAAATCATCAACTCCTTCAAGTCCGCTAAGGCACAAAGCTAGGTGAGGAGGAAAATTATAAATTTTAAATTTTGAGATGGAATCTTCAACAAGTCCGGCACAAAGCATATGACTGAAGATGTTCTCATCTCAGTAACAAATCATAAAATCCATCAAGTCCGCTCAGACACAAATCTAGGATAGAAGGAAAAATGCAAATTTTAAAGTTCAAGATGAAGTCTTCAATAAGTCTATCAAAGAACAAAGCATAGGACCGAAGATGTTATCATCTCAGCAATAAATCATCAACTCTATTATGTCCACCAAGGCACAAAGTCAGGACAAGAGAAAAATACAAATTTCAAACTCTAAGGAGGAAGTCTTCAACAAATCCGAGAGCACAAAACATAGGACTGAAGATACTCTAAAGTCTCTCAATAGTCACCACGAAAGCTCCCTTGTTAGATAGGGAGCATTTTTATATATTTATCTGAGTTGATATCATGCTCTAAGCCGAGATCCTTAGATAAGTATATATGATGATCAGAATAAGGCTCTTACAAAAATAAAAGAATCTACTTTAATGAGCAAAAAGATAACCCTAAATATTAAAAGTTTGTCTCCAGATTTGTCAAATTCGAAGATCAAATTAGAAGAGCTCCCAATTTTGGAAGCTTCAATCAACTAAGTTCGAAAATTATCAATCTCTACATCTTCAAGTCTAGGAAACGGATGAGTTCTAAAGGTCAAACTCAACAATCTCATAAATGGCCGAGTTGTTGATGCTCTCCTCACTCAATAAGCCGCAAGAAAAGGTCGCAGTAAAAGAGTCCCTGTTCGTTAGTCTGATGACCATACCTCCAAGCCATTACAGCTTAAGTCAAAGACTCAAGTAGGTTCTAAAGGTCGGACTCAACAAGCCCACAAATGGTCGAGTTGCTGACGCTCTCCTCACTCAACAAGCCACAAGAAAAGGCTACGGTGAAAGAGCCCCTACTCATCAGCCCAATGATGATAGTTGTTCAATCTTAAACCAGATCCAGCTTAGTGACTACAAGTAACCATAATCCAAGAGATCTTTCTACTTGTTTGGCGGACCATGAAAATCTGAGGAAACTCTCAATTCAATGCTGCCTCAAATCAATCTATATATCGCTTGCAAGGTGATATTCCAATCTCTTTTCAAGTGAGCTGATCAAACACAAAGCACAAGTCAAAGCCAATTCTCCCATCAAGTTTATCAAAGAAGAAAGCACAGAGCTGAGGAAGCGATTCCATAGTTCAAACAAAAGCAGTGGTCAAACTAAAAGAATTTTGTGATTATTTAGTCTGTTAAAACACACATTGCTAGACCAATAACTCAATATTATAGACCTAATATAAGCCAGAAGGCTGGGTCATCTATATGCACCTTGCAACGAGTCCGACAAAGCAGCAAGCATAGGACTTAGGGCGTACATACACTTCCTAACAAGTCAATATGAATAAATCAGGTCAATCCTTCATTAAGTCCGTTAAGCTCTGGTAGAATGGGGAAAACAAAGCAACAAACCAATTCCTCCATCAAACTCAATCAGGCACAAAGCTGGAGTCGAGGAAACTCATATCTATAAAGACACAAAAGAAAGAGACCCTCAGCGAATCAGTCGAAGTAAAGAGTAGATGGTGGAGGAAGCTCTTCAACGAACCCAATGAAATTAAAGCTGAAGTAACTTGAGATTTGTGGTCGACACGAAGGGTCAAACAGTTTTCAACAAACATGACTCGCTCCATGCACGAATCACATTTGTTGGGAGGCATTTCTTGACCTCCATATATCATTCAATTAGAAATTGAGGAGAATTCGATGAGCTTAGCGTTTGTGAAATTGATCATCATTACTTTGAGCTCCGAAGATATCAAGCACGTACATATACATAATTTTCGATTGGTCATGAATGTCGCCTTTACGGCGATATCACTGTCGAATGGCTTTGACCCATGTGTGCCTGACAAAGCTTTCAGATTCGCCAAAATGACTACCAATGAACTGACCGAGCTTTAAATTATCAAAGGTGAACACTCATATTACTTGAGTTGTGTTGTCACCAGAAACAAATAAAAAATTCATTTACATGCGAAACACTTATAAAAAAAAATAAATACAATGAATGATCATAATTTTTATGAATAAAATAGATACTCACAAATTATTCAATTCAAAGCACAAAATAATATGATATTCGTATTTATATTAATGTTAATATTATAATCAATTTTTAATACCAATGTTATAAGTAAAAGAGGAGTTTCAATACCCCTCTCTCCATTTGTTATCTTGATCCTGTAGCATGCGGGATAATATATGTATAAAAATAATATTATAATTATTAAAATCTACTTTTGAGCTGTGTAAATTCAGCTAAAGCATTGTTCCCATGCCCCTCCATACTTCTTCACGTGATAGCCTCTGCTTGCACTGCCCTAGCTAGCCAATGATCGGCCATCAACTCCAGCTGCCCATACTAATCCACATGAATAATAAAAAAAATATAATTCTTTCAATTCCTTACTTGACCGGTGGGAGGCCATGGTAAGAAGCCAGCCGAAGCCCTTTACAGAGGGGCCAGTATTCTCTCTCGTGCTCCCTCCCGATCTAAGGTTAGTCGCGAGTCTCATTCCTCTGCCCGTTCATGTCAGCCACAGGCCGAGCAACCTCCCAATTCTCTCCCTTGCTCTCGACTTCGCTCTTCCCAGTGCCCGTCAATCACTTCGACTCATAGGCTCCAACCTCTTCTTGCTCACAACCTTAGAGAGCATGAGATCCGGAAGTCTAATTCAAGCTCATGAGATCCAAAATTATAATTAATCTTCCCTCTCTGATTTGAAAATGGAGCTTGCCAGGGCAGTTTCAATTACCGCGCAAGCTCCTTGCCGTGGTCTTTGGAATAGAAAATAGTGCTATATACGGTTTCAATCAAGGCTTGACCTTAAGAAAGAGAAGAGATCTGCTCGAGTGTCATCATTTGTGAGGATCTCCGGTGGCTCAACCAATGTTGGATCTCTGCTCGGTGGTAGCGAGGTTGAGGTGGAGGCCGATGAAGATGTGGGGTAGGATTTGGTTCATATAAGGTGCTTGCCAGAATGTTGCTGCCACTCGGTGCAATGACAAGTGAAGAAGGCAAGTTCAGGGATATTGCATATGGTTATGAGTTTGATGGAAAGTTCTCTCCAGAAGAGAAGAGATACTATACTTCGATAATTCTCGTGTTGTTCTTGATCCATATGCTAAGATAGTCTTAAGTAGAGGTGAGTATGGTATCCTTGGATCAGATGGAAATTGTTAGCCTCAAGTAGCTGGCATGGTACCACTTTCTAGCAGTGAGGAGTTCAAAGTCAACTGCATTGAGCTAATGCCATGACAGGAGTTCAATGAGCTCGAACATTTCAACAGTTCCATGCATGGTGTGACGGACTGTGATTCTTTCGGCCATAAAGATAAAGTCTAGATCAAAGGGGACCACTTCCACCAAGAAGAAGTCCAAAGTCATAGTTCTAAGAAAGAAATTAGATTTTAAAGGTAAGAAAGAAGAAGAGACACGATGGCGACGACGCCGCCAAATCCAAGAAGCCCCCGATTGCCTTCTTCTACTTTCTAAAAGATTTCAGGAAGACCTTCCAAAAAGAGAATCTAAATGTCAAATCAATCTGTGAATTTGGCAAGATATTTAAAGATCCCTCTGAGCTCAGAAGAGCATAGCATGTTTGAAGATGATGATGATGCAAGAATCTCACGCTACTTAAGAGAATGATGAGTAAACAAAGTCTCAGATCTACTCTATGTGAGTACAATACTTGAGGCTACCAAAATTTTGTCAGTTGAATGATTGAAATGGCATAATAATAAGAGAATAACTTCAAAAAAAAATGTTGAAAATGAAAAGAGGCGAAAGAATATGCATATATGCTCATTTGTATAGATATTTGAAGACCCCTAAGAAAAGTGTAGTGGATTGAGACTATGATCGGTGTCCTGATCGCTTAGAAAGCGTGGCGGTAGGTCAAAATACTATCGCACTACGGAGGCGATCTTTGAGAATTTAATAATAATCTTAAATGAACTTAAGTATCTAAATATAACTTAAATAAAAAAAATAAGCAACGTTTCATAAATTAAAAAAAAGCATAATAACAACTGATGTAAGGAATTAAGAACAAATAAATATTTGCAAAATAAAATGAATTAAAAAGAGAGAGAGAGAACTTACTATGGGAGTTTGAACTTCACTCCAAGTGACATACAGAACTACCTCACACTGAACTTTCAGAATACTCAAATTAATTGAATGAATCTAAATGAAAATGAATTGAACCTATCCCATATTTATAATTGAATATGGAATCTTCATGGGACCAGTCTAGCTATATTCAAAGTAAATGAAAATAAAAATTATCGTCCCCATGTATATTTAAAATATACGAAAATAAAAATTACCGTCCACGGGTATTAAACAAATGCAGGATAGGGTGTGGTGGATATCTTTATTATTGAAATCGTTCACCTAGTCATGTGCATTTATAAGGAGAAATTATTCTAAAAAAAATTCAAAGCATGATCTACGCATGTTAATTTTAAATAATATAAACCTCTTAATTTATAATTAAATATAAGAGTTAAATAGATCTACTAATTAATCATAATTGAGCTAACAGGTGCTTTGAATGAAATTCCGGGAATATCACAAAGAGGGACTCCCGCATTCGCCTCCTCCCTTCCGTTTCCTCAACCTCAAGCAAAACGCAAGACAACCGATCCCGCCTCTTTCGTTCAATCGGCATTAACTGCACCCAAGAAAGCATTCAACCGAGACATCTCTCCCTTCGTTCGACCCGTAAGCCAGAACACTCCCTCTGGTTTGAGACTCCAACTGTAGGCAAGCATAGATCCCTCAATCTCGTAAGCCCCTTTCTGTCTCGCATTTTCCCCCTCCCAAATCCCTTCGATCCGCAAGGAATCGCAGGACTTCACTCGCTCCATTTCTCATTCTTCCTGATTTCTCAAAGCCATAAGTTTCCCAGCTCTTTGTTCATGCACGATCTCCTTCAACCCGTCCGCTCGCATGGCTTCGATCCAAAACACTCCCGTTAGCCTTCAACTCGCTTCTCCCCTTTTGTTCCACCCAACAAACCGCATAGGATGAAATTATCCTCTTTGCTGCAGCCAATGAGTAACTCCATCATTAGACGGATTCCTCTTGATTTTAGGCATGTCCATCCTTTTTCTATCTCTCAGCATACTCTCTCGACATTCTCCCCTATCCCTCTTGATTCTAGGCACGAAATATGTTATCCGTGGCTTTCACATCTTTATTTCTCTTCCTAGGTTGAAAGCGAACCTGCATTAAACCAAGCAAATCCCTTCACAAGAAATCCCTCTCTAAAACAGCCGACAAGCTTGTAGGCAGTCCATACAATCTGCCTCATAGTTTCAGTATTTATCATACTCCCGTTGACTCCATCCTATAGGCCCATCTCAACTTTCGAATCTTACAATCCAAGTGAAGTTTAGTCATTGCTGATCATCATTTATTCAATTCAAATAATCAACTCAAGAACTCATGCAAAATTATTAATGTTGCTAATTGTGAATGTAAATAAATGTGTGGAATGTATATGCATATATATTGTTTGCAGGTTTGAAGACCTCGTGATCGTGAGGCGTGATGAGAAGAAATTCGTGTGTCAGAGACACCACTATTCATTAGATCAGAGTAAGCCATCTGTAGATATCTCATATCTTGAAATGCGTAGAAATTTGGACTAAATTTTAGACTTAAAAATAACTTGCCTAAAAGCACTAAATAAGAAATTTTCTAAAGCTAAATTCAAATTAAAAAAAATTAAGTTGATATGCAAAAAAATGTGGCTGAATATGAGCATTGAACAAACTAAGTAAAAAAGGTTTACAAGATTCTAAGCAAGTTATAAACCCATATAGGTTTGAGCTAGAACCCTTCTCCTTCTTCATTGCTTCTATGAATGATTAGAGCTTCACAAACTCTTAAAAGGATTCAAATAACATAATAATAAGAGGCATTCTATTCTTCAATTTATAGAAATAAAAAGGGAATGTGGAGTTCACATGTAACTTAAAGTAATAATAGAGGGTGTGCTTAATACATTATATGTTCAAATTTAGCGAGGTGAATACTTAAGTTGAATCAGTGAAACTTAAGAGTAATACTAAACTCATAAGAGACCTATATCAAGTTTGAAGTCTAATTTTTTTTTTTAATAAATATGAACCTTGATGTGGAGTTATGGGTAAATCAAGTTTGAATTTGATAACTCTTACATGAACATGAATGTGACTACACTTCTAACTAGTGAGCATCAATATGGCTCATGTAATAAACAAGGAGATTACCATGGCTTATTCCAAATGAATTAAAAATATTTTGAATTGAACACAATCAAATAATTTTTTTATGAAGCTTGGTAGCTTGCATATTAACATGAGTGGGCTTTGACATCTTATCGAATAGCATGAATAAATTTCTTGTTGATTATTCAAGGTGTCAATTTCATAAGCAAGTAATAAGCATAAATAGAATTAATTGAATACTTAAACAGCTACGTTTGGTGTAAAATGAAGTAAGGATCTCAATTGAATATCAAATGACCAATGGTTTGTGGTAAATCTAAAATATTCAATTTCAAATTGAGAATAAGGGTGTGCAAGGAATTTGGTAGCTTTCTTACAAGCATAAGTTCGATTAGGCAACTCATGAATAATCATGAATGTGGCTTTTAAAAGGACCACTTGGATCTTGCATTTGAAGTTGGATTTAAAGCACATGAAGATCATGAAAATAATAATAATAAAGGGTAACATCCTTATAGATTTAAAAATCATTGAGTTCAAGTGAAACTCACAAGGGATAGGATATCTTGCTAATAAGCATAATACAACATTTAATGAATGAGTGAAATGTGGTGTGGCTTATATTGAACAAATTGAATGAAAGTTGAAAGAATCAAAATAGACTTATGAAGATATGGATGGCTTGTCAAAGAATTTGACTAAGAAATTGTGATGAACTCAATGTTCACTTATAGATACAAGATTAACTCTCTTGGGCAAGACTAAAAGCTGAAAGTGATGATTCGATAAATATTTACAAGCTTGTTAATGACCACAAGCTCATATTTAAAAAAAATGCAATAAACAAATTAAGTATAAGCAAAGTTACAATACTTTAAATCGAAAATATAAAATTGAAGAATGCCACCGGCTCTGCAACTCTTTGTACAAGCAGATCGAAGACGATACTTTAAATTCTTCATGAATTATGGAGTTTCTTTCAATCTAAAAAAAATAAAAAATTTCATTCTGATTATTATGTTCAAAGTCAATGATTTTAATTAATTAGATGATTATAAGTATAAACAACTTGCATGGCATGACATCTTATCAGATGCTTAAACTTAGTATCTAAGAATGTTGCGCGGGTTGATTCTTGGTTTGGTCTTAAGATCGGGTCCGGTTTAACAAAACCTAAAAATCTAATTATTATAAGAATCTCAACTTATGAAAATATTTGAGATGCTA
This sequence comes from Cymbidium sinense, assembly GCA_021442155.1. NCBI lineage: Eukaryota > Viridiplantae > Streptophyta > Magnoliopsida > Asparagales > Orchidaceae > Cymbidium > Cymbidium sinense. The sequence goes on from CM038217.1 coordinate 96,544,556, forward strand.
ATTCTGTCTTACAATAGTGGATCTGATCCTTTGTTAGGAGATAAACATAGTTGACATGACCTAAAATTCTTAAATATATTCAATTCAATCAATTTTCTACCTCGATGATGGCTGTGTTGAATGGAGATTTCAACCAAGGGGATACTTCCATCAAAATGTGACTTTAATTTTAAATGAAATTAACTCAAATTGAATATCAATTAAAAATGAAAAATCTAACATGCCATTAAGCTATAAATTCTTAAATGAAATTCAATCCTTAACCACTTAAAGTAAACTCCAATTCATCCACCTTTCGCAACTATTTCTCGGAGGTGACAAATTAAGAAAACTCTAGCTCACAAAGGAGCCAATGTCAAGTCAAGTGTACATTTATATTCACTCTCAATCAATTTTATGTTAGTAAGGACATGACCCGTGTCATCTGTCTACAAGGTTTGGCTAGTAGGCTCCATATATGATGTAGTTACGACCAGAATCATCTGATCGGGTGGTTTGGCCAGTCGGCTCCACTAAATTATGGTCATGACTATAGCTCGTATGCTCTGAATGGCTCTCTGCCCTTTGAGATGTGAATCATAGGGTACACCTGATAGGGCAAAAAGTCTCTGTTAGCTAAGGTGGACTTAAGCTTGTCTCCTTAGACAAATATCACCACAGGTCTACAAGAATTTCTTGGACGATGTAACCCATGTGTTGCTGATAAAGATCCTTCAATCAAGTTGGGTCAACTACCTCCTCTGACTAAGTAGACTAGGGATCGTGACAGCCGGGGATGACAGAACCATGGGATCTAGATCGGGCACATCATCATTTCCCCAATCATCCGCTTTAAGTAATGATGATGAATTTCATTAAATTTTAAATCATTAATTTTATATTTCGCATGCTGCTACTATACGCTACGTAATTAGCGACTAATGACTAGCCTTAATCGAAAGTTCTCTCTCACTGATTGGGGAGAGGGGATTAACTATAGGTGCTTGCGTCTGTAGGAAACCTAGAACTAGATCTAAAGTCCTCGCAAAATGAGGGTGAAATCTCTGGGTAGTGTCTTATCTACTATTTCATCTACCTTATGAAAATTATACCAACATATCAATCACACTCTCCTTCCAAATGTCGAGAGGTCGGCGGTGAAGTTTGAGCCATTTAAAGCAACTCCAGGACGGTTCTCTTTCCATCTTTGGCTAGTCATATATATGCTATAGTAATAACAAAATGTTTGAAAATTCAAAATAAAAAAATATGTAGTGATTTAAATGTGTAATAAATTTAAATTGATAATGTGTGAATCTCTATATTGAATGAATTTTTCTATAGAGTATGTTTTTCTTATGTTATTATTTTATTCTATAGTACCTCTTCATTTTGAAAATATTGAAGTAAAATAGTAATTGCTGATTACTAATTCCCATATTTCACTTATATCTAATGGATCGTGAGCACTCCTTTCACTATTTATTGACTAGAGCGTGGTGCAAACATCTAGCTGCAAATCATTAACACAAAAGATGTTGGAGCTACCATTCAATTTGGTTGCGTGGATTTCCTGGCCATTTTAGCTGCAACTCCTAAAGTACCCACTCATAGTACACCCGTTCAAGGCCATGTTGGAAGGCCTCAGTTTATTGAAACTCCTACTTGTTATGCTTGTCAATCGATTCAACAACCAACTACTAATAAGGAGTTCACTCGAGATAGAGCTTCAGTATTTGAAAGACTGGGTCAGTTTGAAGCCCCCATGATGAAAAGGATTGTCATTGGGCATACTGTATCTCTAATGCCTCACAGTACAACTATTTCGCCTATCGACACATTTGCACCTAGGAGACATGATTTTGAGGCTTCCTCATCAGAAAGTAAATTAATCGGGAAGAAAATTAGAAGAAGAAATGCTGAGCTGAGGGCTTAACAGATCCCATTTAAACAACCCAGTGAGCAAGCAATACTACCACAAAAAGCGAGTATTGCTACCCGTAATAGCTTTGATAATATAAAATGGGTAAAAAGAAATAGATCTACTAGTGAAGTGAAGCAATCTTTCTGGACTTAACAATGTCAAGCTCCACCACCGCAGAGGAGGCAACCTGAAACACTATCCACTAGGATACACAAAGTCCTTAAAGTAGCTAAGCAAAGAGGCTTAATGAAAAGAAAGTTTTAGAGGCCTATAGTGATTAAACATAATAAAGCCTCACCAAGGAGATTGCCATTTCTTATGGTAACTACTCATCAAGCAAAGTATGCTTCGTCTGATGGGTGAGTGATACTTGTCAAGAATCCATTGTTGAAAGGTCCCGACGAAAGAGTAAGCTAACATGGAGGCCAAGACCCATGATAAAATTCTGAAGAAAGGAAAAGTTGTGACATCTGATGCACATATTCCGAAATCCACCTCAGAAAATAACTGATCAGAAGTGGATACCTAAAAGAAGGGATATCACTAATGAAAGATATGATGGTCGACACCCTAGAGAATCCTCTATGGGATCCCGTCATCAATCAGATTCACCACCACAGGAAAAACTTGACTTTAATCATGGTCCCTTAATAGAAGAAGGGTATATTTCGCACATCGAACCATAGATCCACTAGAAGCATCGATCAGAAATTCATGTGCAAGTAGAAGATGATGAAGAGGACACTATGGAAGTGGACGTCGTCTATGTGGTAAGACATATAGATGAACCTTCTGCTCAGCAATAATAATAACATGAATCTAGTGAGCTTGAACCTGAATTCGATGATTACGAAGGAGAGTTCTCACAAAAGAGAATAGGAGATGGATCTTCAATCTCTACTGAAGAAGAAAGAGAAGAAGATCAAAATGAAAATAAATCTATCAGAGTTGAAGCTGTGTATATGGTTAAACAGAAAATGATCACCCTGGTACACGCTTCTATAATCAGCATCATCGTTCAGCTCAACCAACAACTATCCCTACAAACACAGGAGAAGGACAGTCAAGTTTTCCCCCTAAAGATGAGCAGTGAGAAGAACAACAAAGAGAAATAGAAGAAGAAGAAGAGCCTGTATTTATTGACGCCATAGCGCTAGCTAGGGAGCAAAGATAAATGCAACATCAAATGGAAGCCAAAGATAAGAAAATTTGACAGCTTGGTACCAAGATGAATGACATGATGGTACAAATGAATATCCTAATGAATATATTACAGAAGAATATCCCATCAATTGTAGCACATATTTTATCTGCTAATCTACAGATAGCTAATAATAATACTTCTATACCAACAATCACTCTAATACCTCAAGCTCCAACAATACATACTATACCTGAAGGGAGGACTGAAGTTAATCAACAAGCTCTTCAATCTACAATTCGAATTCGACGATGCGGCTACTTAGCTAGAAATAATAATCAATGAAGATAAGGCGTTTAATGCTTTAGTGGTACCCGCTAGTGGGTATAGTAATCCAAAATAACATCTAGCCTAATTCAAGGCTACTTGTGGTAATATAGAAGAGAATGATGCACTATTTTTTCATCAGTTCGTCAGCAGCCTGATCTCAGCTGCTTTCGAGTGGTATGTAAAATTGCTGAATGATTCAGTTAAAACTTTTGCTGAGCTGGAAATAATGTTCGTGAAAAGGTACACCATTGCAACTGAGAAGACAATGATCGCTGACCTTGCCTTGCTAAAAAGGAGAAAAGATGAGTCACTGATAAATCTATAAGTCATTGGCATTACCTAAGAATGAAATGTGAACAAGAACATGCGATCCAATTGTTAATGGGCAACATGGATGTTAAAATACACCATATTTATATATGGCATCAATTACAACATTCCAGGACTTACTTGATAGGGTGAACAAATTTGAAAAATTAAATTGCCCTAAGACTGAGATCTATATAGATAAATCAAAGAAAAATAAACCTTAAGACCCAAGAAGAAACAAAACTCATGCTGCTTCTTATAGCCCAAATGGTGAAAAATGGGTAATCTATAATGTAGACAAAGGAAAACAACCAATGTACAATGATGATAAAGGAAAGATGCTTGTCCATTCTAATCCACAACCAAAATTGGTATTAGGAGGCAATGATAAATCTCAGACTTTTCCAAGTGGTGGAGAGCTTAAGCAATAAGCAAATTGATCATCTCTTAAAGAAAAGATGAAGAAAGAATATTCTTTTAGAAGGAGGGCTGATTAGCTATTTTGATCAAGTCAATTACCAAAAAATGCTTAAAGAAGGCAGTCAATAATCCAAATTACTATCTCTATCATCGAATGATCAGCCATCATATAGAAAGAAAATATCAACGAGGTGAATTTACATTATCCGATAGTGTTCTAGTCAACCCAAAAAGGGAATCCGCAAGGATGATTACATCATATTTTGTATCATCTATTAAAGATAAAAAGAAAGAAGAATCAATCCAAAATGAAGAATATAAAATAGTAGTCTCAAAGAAGACTATGAAAATGTTGAAGCAGCTAAAAGATGTCCCCAGTGTTAAGTGAAAATCACCACTTGAACTTATCTTTGACTTAAAAGAAATACCTAAACAAAGCATTTTAGCTTCATAATGGAATTTTAATAAGACTACTTCGTCACAATATGATGAGTAGTCTACTAAACGTAGGCCTCATAAGTCAAAGCCGACTAAGAAAAAGAAGATCAAGAAGATGACTACCTCTCAAAAGATTATTAAAAATTTAGAGGAGTACCATTAATGAACTAAGCAACCATTTAGGCTTACAGACTTTATGCCTAAACTCCATATTATTGAGTTGGATGAAAATGATGATGGTGAATCTTGTCCAGTGGAGACATGCCAAATCATTTATGTGATATTAGATATTTCTCAGCACAAGATAATCCAGAGTGATAGTGACAGTCAGGCAAGCTTGATTAGTCTATCAAAATTCTTCTCAAAAAAGAAAGAAAAGCCTGAGGAGTTAACATCTGAATTTTGTCTAATGACTTCACAAAAAGATGACAGTTCAGATGAAGATTTATATTTTTCTGACGAAGAAGAGTCAGGCTCATCAATATCTTCACAAGAATCTGAGCAATACAAGGTGATTTAAGTTTAGTTGAGAAGCGGTAAGCTTTACCACCACCACCAAAGAAAGGGAATTCAAATAAAGATAAAGGTAAATAGATTAAAGTCAATGAAGATATCATTCCCAAGGATCCTAAAATAAAGCCTAAATCAAGCGAGAAGATTGATTATAATATTCTATCACATTTGAGAAAGATCTCTGCACAATTAAGTGTGTATAAGGCTCTCTTAATGTCAAAAGATCTCCGAGAAACTTTGATACAGGCTCTCAAAGATCTGGAGAATTATGAAGCATATTTTGCCAAAAAATGTATGACTGAATCATTGCAAGCTCAAGATCTCCTAGTAATCACATTTTTTGAAGAATATCTTATGTTGGGAACAACAGATCACAACCGTCCTCTATATGTTATTGTAAAAAGTGATGGTATCATGATCAACTGAATATTGATTCATCCAGGTTCTTCTATCAATCTTATGAGTCTAAAAACATTAAGAGGATTATCATTTGATATCTAACATCTTGGGAGAGATAAGTTGATGGTTCATGGTTTCAATGAGAAAGGGCAAAAAACTTTAGGATCTTTTATTCTCCCACTTAAGTTTCAGGATTTGTATACGGAAGCTAAGTTTCATGTGATCGACACTGATACATCATTTAGAGCTCTCTTGGGTCAACCATGGCTGCACGAGTACGGTATGGTCCCATCAACTATGCATCAGTGTATGAAATATCTTAGGAATGTAGAAGAGTTCATAATTGCTAGCAATCTACAACCTTTCTCCGTCAATGAAGCAAAGATTTATGAAGATGCAAAATATTTCATGCCTAAAGAGCCTAAGCTAATAGAACCACTTGAGGTGGTAGCATCCACTTTAGGAACCAAAAAGCGATTTCAGAAGATGAAAGAATAGAATCGAAAGGGAGGAAATAAAGTAATGTCAACTCTCCCTAGAGCGCTTTATTCTACACTTAAATCAAGAAGATTAGTTCTTCATTTAGAAAGTGACACAGAAGAAGAAGAAGAAGATATCCCTATCAAACCTGAGAGAGCTTATAAACTTACAAGAAGGGCAAAGTATAAAATGAGTGATTCTGATCCAGGCTATGACTTTGAATCTACGTATGAAAATAGGGTCAAGAGAGTTGTGTCAAGAAGGATAGCTCACCTGGCAGTGTTAGATCACTCCTTTAAAATTATACCCATCCCTCAATAGTACTTCAAAGAAATTACTCTACGGGAGGTCCATGATATTGAAGAATTGATAACGTTCTATGTGTCGCTGCTAAGTGAGAGTGGTGGAATAGGAATTTAATTTTATAAATCTAAAGAGTCTTAGCCTCACCATTGTGATTGGCCTACTCAACATGAAGATTCTGATGAGATGGTGCCAACAAGAATACCAATATACTATCTACAGAAATTACGAAGAATGATGAATAAGCTTGGAATGCATATTGGAACTACTAAGAAGAGAACTCAAATATTTAATAATATGTGGAACCAAAGAAGTCCTCAAGCATCACAAAGATGTGATAACTTTGTCACTAAATATCTTGGGTTCATTCACAAATCTTATCAAAATAAAGCTTGCTATAATATAATAGAAGTTGAGATCAAAACTAATTGTGATGAAGAAGATAATCTCTATGAAATTCTTCTCACAAATGATGAAGAAATAGAAACCAAGCCTACACCTGAAGAGCTTGAAGATGGGGGACAATCAACTTAGGAGTTGAGGATGATCCCCATCCAACTTTCGCCAGTGCCCTTCTACCTGATGAGAAAGTTGAAGGACTCAAAGCTCTATTATGTGAATTCAGGGATTACTTTGCTTGGACATACTCCAAAATGCCAGGCTTATCCCCTGATGTGGAAGTTCATAAACTAGCAATCAAGCCAGAGATAACACCTGTTAAACAAGCTACGAGGCAAATGAGGTTAGAAATTGAAGAACAAGTGATCGTTGAAACTAAGAAGCTAATTGAAGCAGGATTCATACACAAAGAAAAGTATCTTGACTGGATAGCTAATATAGTGCCTGTGAAGAAGAAAAATGATCAAATTCTCATCTGTATCGACTTCCAGGATCTTAATAAAGCTTGCCCAAAAGATGACTTTCTACTTCCTATATCAGAGTTACTGGTTAATAATACATCCAACTATGACATATTTTCTTTTATGGATGGATCATCGGGATATAATCAAATCAAGATGGCACCTAAAGATGAAAGACATACATCTTTCAGACTGCCTATTGGCATCTATTGCTGCACAGTCATGCCTTTTGGTTTGAAAAATGCCGGAGCTACATACCAAAGAGCCATGACACATATTTTTGATGAATTAATTCACTAGAAAGTGGAATGTTATGTTGATGAACTAGTGGTTAAGAGCTTAAGTCGTGCAAATCACTTTGAAGACTTAAAAATCATGCTTGAGAGAATCAGGAAATACAATCTCAAGATGAATCCTCTAAAATGTGAATTCGAAGTATCATCTAGAAAATTTCTTGGGTACATTATACGTCATAAAGGAATTGAGATCGATCCTGCTAAAATTAGGGCAATTATTGAGATGCCTCCGCCAAAAAGGTTGCATTCTATTCTTTACAAGGACAGCTTACATTCATCCAATGATTTATATCAAATATGTCAGGATGTTGTCAACCATTTGCGAAGCTGATGAAAAAGGATGCTTCATTCAAATGGGATGAAGAGTGCCAAGAAGCTTTCAATAGCATTAAAAGCTACTTGTTAAATCCATAAATCCTTGCAGCACCTACTCTAGGGAAGCCTCTTATTATATACACAGCTGCTTTAGAGGAATCCCTTGGAGCATTATTGGCACAATATAATGAAGAAAATAAAGAGAATGCTCTTTATTATATAAGTTAGAGATTGATAGGAGCAGAAATGAGATACTCTCCAATAGAGAAGCATTGTTTGACTTTGATCTTTGCAGTTGAAAAGCTTCGTCACTATATGTTATCTCACAAAATTACCCCCATCTCAAGGATCGATCCACTGAAGTACTTGATGCAAGACCAGTATTGATAGGTCACTTGGCAAGATGGGCATTATTGCTTTTATAATTTGATATCACATACATCCCGTAGAAAGTAGTAAAGGGAAGTTTTTACTTTTTTCTTTCATCCATCCTGCAGACTCACTTCTTAACAATGATTTGCCTGACGAGCAAATTATGCTCATTCATGAAAGAGAAAAATCACAAACTTAGGAAATGTATTTCGATGGAGCCTCATTGATAAAAAAGTCCAACCTCTAAATGTCCCAACAGCAAAAGCAGGCATCAACATCGTCTTCATAACACCGGAAGAAGGAATAATGAAGCGATCGTATGGGTTGACTGAGCGAAGAACTAATAATGAAACCAAGTATGAAGCATTGGTGGCGGGTCTTGAAGAAGCTATTTTCAATGGCATTCAAAACATGCATATTTTTGGCAATTCTTAGCTTATTATAAGTCAGATACTTGTCATTTATAAAATCAATAAGCTTGATTTGGATTTTTATCATAAGCGAGTGCTTGAGCTTATGAAGCAAATATCAAATGTCAAACTAACTCGAATCTCTTGATCCAAAAATAGCAAAGTAAATTGCTTAGCAAAATTAGCTAAAGAGATGATAAGTATGAATGTTGATTATGTCATGATTGAGATATTTACTCGATGAGTTCTAGAGCTAACAAAGTATCAATCCCCACTGGTAGAGAGGTTATCAAACTTGACTCAGTAGGATGCAACTCAAGTTGCACCTCACTCTCCCCAAAATCAACAAGGAGTTACCACAAGAACACCTAAGCACGATATTATTTCAGAAAAGCATTGGGAAGACTTTATGGTAGAAGAGCCACATGATTGGAGGCAGTCATTCATCAACTACTTTAAAGAAGGTAAATTACTAAATAATAAATCACTAATAGCTTAAATTGAGAAGAGAATATTGCACTATGCTTTCGTCAACAACACATTATATCGTAGATCATTTGAACAAATGTGGCTACGATGCATAGGCATAGAGGAAGCTAGCAAAATAATGGTTGAAGTTCTTGAGGGACTTTATTGTGCACATTAGTCAGGTCCCAAGATGGCAGTAAAAATCAAAAGGATGGGTTATTATTGTCCATCCATGGTGAGAGACTATATCAATCATGCCAAGAGATGCCATGAATATCAAGTACATGAGAATATAATCCACCAACCTCCAAAGCCATTACACCCAACGATAACATCCTAGCCATTTGAATGTTAGGGTATAGATGTAATTAGACCAATTGATCCACCATATCACTAGTCATCTATGATTAGTTATTTCTCTAAATGGACTGAAGCTACCCCATTTAAAGAAGTTACTGCCAATCGAGTGATCAACTTCTTCACACATAATGTGATCTACAGATTTGGCGCGCCACATTGAATAATTTCTGATAATGGCACTGCTTTCAAAAGTGCAAATATTATAGATTTGTCGATCGACACAAAATTGATTGGCGATATTCTTCAATATATAACCCAAGGATAAATTGTTTGGTAGAAGATTTTAACAAGACATTAGTCAAACTGCTCAAAATGATTCTCACTAAAAATAAGAGAGAATAACATACCAAATTAATAGAGGCATTATAGGCGTATCAAACCACCTACAAGACAACGATTGAAGCCACTCCTTATTCATTAGTATTTGGAACCGAAGCGATTCTTCCACTTGAAGTTGGGTTACCATCTCTTGAGTAGCCATCCAATATAATCTAACTGAAGATCAAAGTGCTCATTTGAGAATGGAGGAACTCAACGCGCTTGATGAGATTAGGTTGCAAGCTCATTAGAATCTGGAAGTTTATCGAGCAAAAATGTTCAGAGCTTTTGACCATACGGTGTGACTATGAACATTCCAAAAAGAGGAATTGGTCTTGGTGCTGAGAAGACCAATTATTCCTAATCAAAAAATAGGTGGTAAATTTGAGCCAATTTGGGAAGGTCCTTTTGTCATTGAGAAAGTGTGTCAAGGAGGAGCATACCAACTCATTAACTTAAACAGTGAAAGACCAATGCCAACAATTAATGGTCAGTACCTGAAAAAGTATTATACATGATAAATACATTTTCGAGGCACAATAGAAATCCGCCTCTTACACAAGGGGCATTTTTTATTATATTTGTTCAGGTTGACATCGTGCTTCATACCAAGATCCCTAAATAAATATACATACTCATAATGATAAAAAATTTTCTAAAGCATCATGAAAATCTCCCTATTAGATAGGGGCATTTTTTTATATGTTTATTTGAGTCGATATCGTGCTTTAAGCCTAGATCCTTAGATAAATATATATTATGATTGAAAAGTATATCATGTCTATCTTGCAGTAAAGGAGATCAAACTTTGTAATATATTTTTGAACTAGTCTGCAATTTCCTATTAGAGAGGGGGCATAGTTTTTATAATCAAAGTTGTTTGATCATGTACTCTAAAATAGGAAACCTTCTTGTATATGCATTCAGGTGGACATCCACCTTTATGCCGAGATTCTTGAATATCTCAATAACTGTTACTATTAAAGTTGCAAGTCTTACAAAATAAAAGGAATCTACTTCAATGCCCGAAAAGATAGCCCTAAATATCAAAAAGTTTATCTCTCAGATTTGTCAAATTCTGAAGATCAAGTTAGAAGAACTCTTAAATTTGGAAGCTTTAATCAACTAAATTGTAAAAAATATCAACCTCTACATCTACAAGTCTAAGCCATAGATAGGTTCTAAAAGTAGAACTCAACAAGCCCTTAAGTGGTCGAGTTGCTGACGCTCTCCTCACTCAACAAGCTGCAAGAAAAGGCTGCAGTGAAAGGGCCCCCGTCTGTTTGTCTAATGACCAAACCACCAGACCATCACAACTAAGAAGTCAGTAGGTTTTAAAAGGACTCAACAGTAACAAATGGTGAGTTCGGCTCTCCTCACAAAAAAAGTAAGAAAGTCAGAGTGAAAGAGCCCCCTCGTCAGTCCAATGATGATAGCTATTCAATCTCAAATCAAATCTAGCTTAGTGACTACAAGCAACTGAAATTCAAGAGATATTTCTACTTGATTGTTGGACCAAGAAAATTTGAGGAAATAACTCTCGATTCAAGGCTGTCTCAAGTTAATCTATATATTATCTACAAAGTGATCTTCCAATCATTTCAAATGATCTGATCAAACATAAAGCACAGATCAAAGTCAATTCTCTCATCAAGTCCACCAAAGCAGAAAGCATAGGATTGAGGAAGAAATTTCATAGTTCATACGAAGCCAATTGTTGAACTAAAGGAATTTTATGATAATTCAGTCTGTTAAAGCACACACTGCTAGACTGATAACTCAACACCATAGACCTAATATAAGCCAAAAGACTGGGTCATCTGTATGTATCCTATAATGAGTCTATCAAAGCTGTAAGCATAGGACTTAGGGTGTACATACACTTCCTGAATATGGATAAATCAGGTCAATCCTTCATCAAGTCTACCAGCCTTCAAGCTAAGATAGAAGAAACTTTGAATCCCAAAGTAAATAAACAAATTCCTCCATCCAACCCAAGCAAGCATGGATCTAGGGTCGGAGAAAATTCAAATCTATGAAGACACTAAAGAAAGAGATCTTCAACAAACCCATTGAAGCAGAGAATAGGTGGTAGAAGAAGCTCTTATTTATCTGACAAGTTATCAAGATAAATCAATCAATCATATCATTTAACTCGTCCAAACACAAGACACTCTGCTAATGACATGTCCTGTCAAAGCTTCATAAGCCATAGAGGTTAAAGTTGAAATGATCTAAAATTTAGGGTCGACACAAAAGACAAATCAGTTTTCAACAAATATGACTCGCTCCATGTGCGAATCACATTTATTGGGGGACATTTGTTGACCTTGACATATGCTACATGAGTTGAATCGAGTCTATAAGATGAATTTGATCAACTTCGAATGCTTCAAAGCTTAAAGTGGAACTGAAATGCACTGGACATCATCTAAGTCAATCAAATTAATCTCCAATCGATGAACGGACTTTGTCATCACGTTTAGAACATCAAAATTGATCAGAATATACATATTCCACAATTTAATGATCGATCGATCAAGCGATCGAGTTGTCGACCTACCGATGCGCATATCGGAGTCAGGAGGTTGTGACGATGCTCAAACAATCTCTGTTCATAAAATTGATTATGTCATTATCACCAAAAGAAAACAGTGAGCCTCGAAGTGCAACGACGTTAACCTAAAATTTGCCTCAATCGACCTCGATGTCGCCTGGAAACCTCCAATTGTGAAACAGACTACACCATTGGATTCAAAATATTAAGTTTGTCTAGAAATGATATATATATATAACCTTTGCACGGTTTGTTATATAATATATATGTGTTAATTAAACTAAAATTTAACATAAAATTCAAAAGGCTCTCACTAATTTTCCCACTCACAGGTCATCCATCCTTGGCAGTTTATAAATTTTGTTTTAATGGCCCACACAGATGCTCGACCTCACACACTCGCTCGATCCCAATCATTACAAAAAAATAGCAATAGGGACTCCCATTTTCTTCACCTCCTCCCATCTGTTTCCTCAACCGCAAGCAAACCGCAAGATAACCGATCCCACCTCTTTCATTCAATCAGCATTAACCGCACCCAAGCAAGCATTCAACAGAGACATCTCTCCCTTCGTTCGACCTGTAAGCCAAAAAACTCCCTCTGGTTCGAGACTCCAACCGCACGCAAGCATAGACACCTCAATTAGGGGTGTGTATTATTTGGTTTTAACCAAAAAAAATCAAATCGAACCAAAGTTTTTGAGTAATTTGGTACAATTTTGAACTTAGTAATTTGGATTTTGGTTTTAATTAATGAAAACTTTGGTTTTTGGTTTTAGGATCAGTTTGTTAAATGAAATTTTGGATGGAACCAAATAAACCAATGTAATTATATGTAATACAATATTATTAATTAATGTATAATAGTTTTATCTATTATACACTTATTTTTATTTATTTTTGAATACTTGGTAGGTGCTTTTTTAGAGGACCATTATCCAATTTTTCAAAATATTTTGATCTCATAATATGACAATATGGTTCTATCAACTTCTAAGTTCAAAACATCAATCACGTAAGTAAAAAACTAGTTTTAACTTTTTTTAGTGCATGAAGTAGTTAATTGCATTTTTTTATATTATATTTATGTTATTTTTCCTATTACTTTTTCATTATATAATAAGAAATTATACAAATAATTTTTAAATGTAGCCAACTTCAGTTTATCCAAAATCAAACCAAAATAATCGAACCAAATTATTATTTGGTTTGCTTGGTTTTGCATTTTATTTGATCGATTTGGTTCAATATTTTTTGAAATCCAAAACCAATTGGTTTTAAAAATTTATCATCCAATCCATCCAAATCAACCAAACTCACATCCCTACCCTTAATCTTGTAATCCCCTTTCTCTCTCGCATTTTCCCCCTCCCAAATCCCTTCGATCTGCAAGGAATCACTAGCCTTCACTGGCTCCATTTCTCGTTCTTCCTGATTTCTCAAAGCCGTAAGTTTCCCTACTCTCTATTCATGCACGATCTCCTTAAACCCATCTGCTCACAAGCATTCGATCCGAAACACTCTTGTTAGCCTTCAAGTTGCTTCTCCCCTTTTGTTCTACCCAGCAAACCGCATAGGATACGATTATCCTCTTTGCCACAACCAAAGAGGAACTTCATCATTAGACAGGTTCCTTTTGGTTTTTGGCATGTTCATCCTTTTCCTATCTCTTGACATACTCTCTCGACATTCTCCCCTATCCCTCTTGATTCTAGGCACGAAATATGTTACCCGTGGCTTCCACATCTTTATAGCTCTTCCTAGGTTGAAAGCCAACCTGCATTAAACCAAGTACATCCCTTCATAAGAAATCCCTCTCATAAACAACAGACAAACTTATAGGTAGTCCATATAATATGCCTCATAGTTTCAGTATTTATCATACTCCCATTCACTCCATCCTATAGGCCCATCTCAACTTTTGAATCTTACAATCCAAGTGAAGTTTAATCATTGTTGATCATCATTTATTCAATTTAAATAATTAACTTAATAACTCATGCAAAATTATTAGTGTTGATAATTGTGAATGTAAAGGAATGTGTGGAATGTATATGTATATATGTTGTTTGTAGGTTTGAAGACCTCGTCATGCTCATTAGGGTGTGATGAGAAGAAATTTGGTTGTGGTGTCGCAAGACACCGCTCGCTATGCTCATCAGGGCATACCGAGTAAGCCAACATCTGTTAGATGTCGCTCCCCCTATACCGAAATGCTGCCAAAATTTGGACTAAATTTTAGACTTAAAAGAAAACTAGCCTAAAAGCACTAAATAAAAAAATTTCTAAAGATAAATTCAAATTAAAAGAATCAAGTAGATATGCAAAATAATGTGGCTGATTATGAGCATTGAACAAACAAAGCAAAAAAGGTTTACAAGATTCTAAGCAATTATAAACCCATATAGGTTTGAGTTAGAACCCTTCTCCTTATTCATTGCTTCTATGAATGATTAGAGCTTCGCAAACTCTTAAAAGGATTCAAATAACATAATAATAAGAAGCATTCTAGTCTCCAATTTATAGAAATAAAAGGGAATGTGGAGTTCACATGTAACTTAAAGTATTAATTGGTGTGCTTAATAAACATTATTACCCTATGATAATGTACTAAGTGGAGATGAATTTAGTCACTTAATTTATTGCTAAATGAATGCTTGACCCGTTGTTTCATGTGTTCAAACCAACGAGGATACTTAAGTTGAATGCGAGTGAAACTTAAGGGGGCTAATACTAAACTCATAAGAGACTTATAATAAGTTTGAAGTCTAATTTTTTTTTAATAAATATGAAACTTGATGTGGAGTTAAGGGTAAATCCATTTTGGATTTGATAACTCTTACATGAACACGATTGTGACTACACTTCTAACCAATGAGCATTAATATGGCTCATGTAATAAACAAGGAGATTACTACGGCTTATTCCAAGTGAATTGAAAATATTTTTAATTGAACATAATCGAATTTTTTTTTATGAAGCTTGGTAGCTTGCATATTAACATGAGTTGGCTTTGACATCTTATCGAATATCATGAATAAATTTCTTGTTGATTATTCAAGGTGTCAATTCAAGCAATAAGCATAAATAGAATTAACTGAATACTTAAATAACTATGTTTGGTGTCAAATGAAGTAAGGATCTCAATTGAATATCAAATGACCAATGGTTGGTGGTAAATCTAAAATGCTCAATTTCAAATTGAGAATAAGAGTGTGCAAGGAATTTGATAGCTTTCTTACAAGCATAAATTCAATTAGGAAACTTATGAACAATCATGAATGTGTCTTTTAAAAGGATTACTTAGATCCTGTATTTGAAGTTGGATTTAAAGCACATGAAGATCATAACGATAATAATAAAAAAGGGTATCATCCTTATAGATTTAAAAATCATTGAATTCAAGCGAAACTCACAAGGGATAGGATAGCTTGCTAATAAGCATAAATACAACATTCAATGAATGAGTGAAATGTGTTGTGGCTTATATTGAACAAATTGAATGAAAATTGAAAGAATCAAAATAGACTTATGAAGTTATGGATGGCTTGTTAAAGAATTTGAATAAGAAATTGTGATGAACTCAATGTTCATTTATAGATACAAGATTAGCTCTTTGGGCAAGACTAAAAGCTGAAAGTGATGATTCGATAAATATTTACAAGCTTGTTAACAACGAAAAGCTGATATTTAAAAAAAATGCAATGAACAAATATAGTACAAGAAAAGTTACAATACTTTGAATCAAAAATATAAAATTAAAAAAATGCCACCAGATCTGCAACTCTTTGTACAAGCACACAGAAAAAAATATTTTAAATTCTTCATGAATTATGAAGCTTCTTTCAATCCAAAAAAAATTAAAAAAATTTATTCTAATTATGATGTTCAAAGTTAATGCTTTCATTAATTAGATGAAATTATCTAAGCTATAAACACTGATCCCACTAATTATCCGAATGCTTAAAATTAGTTAATGTCATGCAGTTGATTCTTGGTCTTAAGATCCGTCGTTAACAAAATCAAAATATAATTATTATAAGAATTTCAACTTATGAAAATATCTGAAGCTAATTGCCTACAACAAGGATCTAATCCTCTTAGGAGATAAACGAAGTTGATTGAAAAAATTCTTAAATATAATCAATTCAATCAATTTTCTACCTCGATGATGACTGTGTTGAATGGAGAATTCAACTGGAGGGGATACTTCCATCAAAATATAACTTTAATTTCAAATAAAATTAACTTAAATTGAATATCAATTAAAAATGAAAACATCTAACATGCCATTAAGCTATAAATTCTTAAATGAAATTCAATCCTTAACCACTTAAAGCAAATTTTAATTCATCCACCTTTCACAACTGTTTGTTGGAGGTGACAAATTAAGAAAACTCTAGCTCACAAAGAAGCCAATGTCAAGTCAAGTGTACATTTATATTCACTCTCAATCAATTTCATGCTAGTAAGGATGTGGCCCGTGTCATCTATCTGTAGCCAAGAGCTCCACATATGATATAGATGTGAAATTGGTGGTTTGGCCAGGGCTCCACTAAATTCTGATCATGTAGCCCGTATGCTCCTGGCTCTCTACCCTTTGAGATGTGAATCATAGGGTACACTTGATAGAGAAAAAAGCTCGCTGCTAATTTAAGCTTATCTTAGATAAATACCAGCAGGGTCTGAGATTGAACAACGTAACCCATGTGTTGATAAGGATCCTTCCCATCCGGGTTGACTACCTCCCGTGACTAAGTAGACTAGGGATCGCGACAGCCCCGAATGATGGAACCATGAGATCTAGATCGGGCACATCATCATTCCCCAACCATCTGCTTTAAGTAATGATGATGAATTTCATTAAATTTTAAATCACTGATTTTATATTCCACATGCTGCTATTATAGGCTACACAATTAGCGATTAATGACTAGCCTTAATAGAAAGTTCTCTCTCACTGATTTGGGGTGATTAACTATAAGTTCTTGTGCCTATAGGAAATCTGAAATCTGATCTAAAATCCTTGCAAAATGAAGGCGAAATCTCTAAGCAGTGTCTTATATACTATTTCACCTGCCTTCTGAAAATTACACCGACATATCAATCACACTCTCTTTCCAAATGCCGAGAGGGCGGTGGTGAATTTTTGGAGCCCATAGAGTGTTTTGGTTCAATTGGTTTGAGTTGGTTTGGCCTAGGTTTGGATTTGACTCATTTGGATTCGAAAGGGGCAAATAGGTCAAGTTGACCAATTTGACCAATTTGACCAATTTGACCAAATTGGGTTGGGTTTATGTGTTGAGTCAAGTTTAAGTGATTGATTGAAAGTGAGTGTAGGCTTTGGTTAGGTTTAATTTGGATTTAATTTGTATTTTGGCCAATTTGACCCTTTAGGTTAATTTGGGCTAGGATGGGTCAAGTTGACCAATTTGTCAACTTAGGCTCAATTATGGCTTTGGTCTAGTTCAATAAGTGATTTGGGATAAACTTGAGCCATTGGTTGCAATTAATTTGGATTAAATCATGATTTGACCCATTTTAGCTTTTAGGCCAATTTAGGTCAACTTGGGTCAAGTGGCCAATTAGGCTTAGTTTGGCTCAATTGAGGACTCAATCATATTCAATCATTGATCATGAGTTGGTTTAGATCAATAGTTTCAATCAATTTGGCTTATGATAGATTTCGACTTATTTGAGTTTCATTTGGGCTAAGTGTTGACTTGGTCAAAGGCTAGGTTTGACTTGATTTGACCCAATTGGAGTGAATGATCATTCTAGGATGATGGTTGGTCGTGATATGAGGCTTGGATGGCCATGGTTCAATCTAATTTGGGTTGGATTAGAACTTGGTTTAAAAAAAAGGGTCTTTAGGCCACTTTGGGTCAAGTGGACCTAAATGAGTTAATTGGCTTGATCATAGCTTGGTTCAAGTTTGGTTGAACTCACATATGGATCTAGGATGAAAATATAAATCCAATTGCAAGTGGTTTGGAGCTAAATGGGTTTTGGTTCATTTGACAATTTCACATGGGCTTGACTTGGGTTGACTTGGATTTGATTTGATAATTATGGTTTATGTTTATATTTGAGTTAATGATTGTAGGAGTGATTGTTTTATGAAGAAATCCAAGAGTTTGGAGTTGATTTGAATGTCATTTGGCCAAGTTCAAGGAAATGGATAAAAGGGTTGAAATTGGAGATTTGATTTGATTTGGGTTTAGTTTCAATCACTTAAATTTTTATTAATTTATATTTGTGAATATAAATGAAGATATAAATAGGTTATGAGAAAATCATTTGAGTTTGGAATGATTTGAAAGCACATTTGACCAAATCCATGGGTGTAGGTCAAAATGGCATGAACTGGGAAATCAATTTTTTTTTTGTTTATATTTGATCATTCGAAAGTGGGTTTCATTTATATTTGTGAATATAGATGATGGGGAGACTGATTTATAAAGCAATCAATTGATTTTGAGTTGATTTGGATCAAGATTTGGTTAAGCTTGTGGAGGTGGTCCATAAGGCTTGAGAAGGGATTTGAGGATTTGAATTTGATTTGATTTATATTTGTTTGGATATTTCAAATGTCAACTTCATTCATATTTGTGAATATAAATGAGGATACAAATGATTCATGAGAAGATCAATTGGATTTGAGATCGTTTGAAGGCACATTTGACAAAATCCATGGGTGTAGTCAAAATGGCTTGAATTGGCCTGAATTTAGTTTGATTTATATTGATTTGGTTTGAAGTGTTTCGAAAATTTCATTTATATTTGTGAATATAAATGAAGGAACAAGTGATTTATAAAGAAATCACTTGAATTTGATTCGATTTGAAGAGAGTTCTATCCAAGTATATGAATGTAGTTCTTATGACTCAGGAAGGGATTTTGAGTTTGAATTTGATTATGTATTTCAATCAATTGGTTTGAAATTTGAATTTGAATTTGAATTGGTGAATTTGATTATAAGTTTGGGTTTGAAATTTGAGAAAATCAATTGAGTTGGGATTAATTTGAGTTTAGGTTGGCTAAGTCCATAAGATATAATCATAGAGCTTATGGATGATTTTGGGTTTGAAATTGATTATAAGTTTTAATCAATTGATTTGAAGTTGAGTTTGGAATTTAAATTGGGATTAGATTGAGTTGATGTTTGAGAAAATCAAATGAATTGGTTTGGAAGAAGGGAGCAAGGATAAGGTTTAGGCCATAGGGTATACAAGTCCTCTTAAGTCCCTAAGGCATAACCTAATCGTATGATAGACTCTTCTAAGTCTCTAGGCTTAGGTTTAGTGTCCACCTAATCACTAAAAGTGTCTTAAGACTAAGGAGCTCTTAGTGTCTATGAGAGTCCTATGTTTAAGATGGGGAAGTTGAAGACTCACTCTAAAAGTGAAGTCAACAGAGACATACCAAATTATTTATGCAATGTCGGATGTTCATCAACACAAGTTAATCCAAAATGATAGTGACAGTCAGACAAGATTGACTAATCCATCAAAATTTTTTGTAGAAAAGCAAGAAGAGAGGGAGTTAACATCAATTTTAATGACTCAAAAAAGATAGCTTTAGTGAAGATTTATGTTTTGATGAAGAAGAGTGACTCATCATCATCATATGAAATATATGAAGTTGAAGAGTTTAACTCTTTTGGTCAATCCTTTAGAATAAGAAGTGAATTTGAAGAAACTACTTTTTTAGAAGAATCTGAGCAAGACAAAGTGATTCTAGTTTAGTTAAGAAGTTATAAAGTCTTACCACCTTCATCAAAGAAGGGGAATTCAAATAAAGACAAAGGCAAACAAATCAAAATTAATGAAGATATCATTCCCAAAGATCTTAAAATAAAGCCTAAATTAAGTGAAAAGATAGATTATAATATTCTATTACATCTGAGAAAGATCCATGCACAATTAAATGTGTATGAGGCTCTCTTAATGTCAAAAGATCTCCGAGAAACTTTGATACAGGCTCTCAAAGATCCAGAGAGTTATGAAACTTACTTTGACTAAAAATGTATGACTGAATCATTGCAAACTTAAGATCTCTCAATAATCATATTTTATAAAGGAGATCTTATGTTGGGAACAACAGATCACAACTGTCCTCTATATGCCACCGCAGAGAGTGATGGTATCTTGATCAATCAAATACTGATTGATCCAAATTTTTCTATTAATCTTATGAGTCTAAAATTATTAAGAGGATTATCACTTGATATCCAACATCTTCGGAGGGATAAGTTGATGGTTCATGGTTTCAATGAGAAAGGGAAGAGAACCATGGGTTCTTCTATTCTCCCACTCAAGTTTCAGGACTTGTATACAGAAGCCAAGTTTCATGCAATCGACACTGATACATCATTTAGAGCTCTCTTAGATCGCCATGATGAGTATGCATGGTCCCATCAACTATGCATTAGTGTATGAAGTATCTAAGAGATGGAGAAGAGTTCAAAATTTCTGACAACTTCTAATCATTCTTCATCTATGAAGCAAAGATTTACGAAGATACAAAATATTTCATCCCAAAAGAGCCTAAGCCAACAAAGCCTCTTAAGGCAGTAGCATCCACTTCAGGAACAAAAAAATAACTTCAAAAGGTGAAAGAATGGAAGCAAAAAAAGGAAGAAGGAAAGTAATGTCGACTCTCCCTAAATCACTTAATTCTACACCTAAATCAAGAAGATCAATTCCTCATTTGGGAAGTGACACACAAGAAGAAGAAATTATCCCTGTCAAACCTAAGGGAACTTATAAACTTTTAAAAAAGGAAAGGTATAAAATAAGTGATTCTAATTTGGATTGACTTTGAATCTACTTATAAAAATAGAGTCCAGAGAGTCGCATCAAGAAGAATAGCTCACTTGGCAGTGTCAGATCACTCCTTTAAAATTACTCCCATTCCTCGACAACACTTTGAAGAAATTACTCCACTAGAGGTCCATAATATCGAATAATTGATAACATTCTATGTGCCATCATTGAGTGAGAGTGGAAAAATTATAACTTTATTCTACAAATTTGAAGAGTCTCTACCTCACAATTTTGATTGGCCTATTCAACATGAAGATTCTAACGATATGTGCCAACAAGAATGCTAATATACTATCCACCAAAATTGTGAAGAATGATGCGTAATCTTCAAATTCATATTAGAACTACTAAAAATAGAATTCAAATCTTTAACAAGATGTGAAACCAAAGAAGTCCTCAAGCATCACAAGGAAGTGATAAGTTTATCACTAAAGGTCTTGGGTTCATCCACAAATCTCATCAAAATAAAGCTTGTTATAATATAATAGAAGCTAAGATCGAAACTAATAGTGATGAAGAAGGTGATCTCTATAAAATTCTTCTCACAAATGATGAAGAAGTAGAAGCCAAGCCTGCACCTGAAGAGCTTGAAGATGGTGGACAAACAACTACTATGGATGAACTCCAAGAAATTAACTTAGGAATAGAGGAATATCCATGTACAACTTTTGTCAGTGCCATTCTGCCTGATGAAAAGATTGAAGAAATGAAAGCTTTACTATGTGAATTCATAGATTGCTTTGCTTGGACATATTCTGAAATGTTAGGCTTATTCCCTGATGTGACAGTTCATAGATTGGCAATCAAGCTAGAGACAACACTTGTTAACAAGCTCTGAGGTGAATGAGATTAGAAATCGAAGAACATGTGATCATTGAAGTAGGATTCATACGCAAAAAAAATATCCTGATTGGATAGCTAACATAGTGCCCGTGAAGAAGAAAAATGGTCATATTCATATCTGTATCGACTTCCGGGATCTTAATAAAGCTTGCTCAAAAGATGACTTCCCACTTCCTATATCAGAATTTTTGGTTGATAATACATCCAAATATGATATGTTTTCTTTTATGGATGGATCATTGGGATATAATCAAATCAAGATGAAACCTAAAGATAGAAGACATATATCGTTAAGAACACTTATTGACATATATTGCTACACAATCATGCCTTTTGATTTGAAAAATGCTGGAGGTACATACTAAAGAGCAATGATGCATATTTTTGATGAGCTAATTCACCAGAAGGTGGAATGTTATGTTGATGATTAGGTGGTTAAGAGCTTAAATCGTGAAACTCACATTGAAGACTTGAGAATTGTATTTGAGAGAATAAAGAAATACGATCTCAAAATGAATCTTTAAAATGTGCATTTAGGGTGTCTTCTAGAAAATTCCCTATATACATTATATACCATAGAGGAATTGAGATCAATCCTACTAAAATCAAGGCAATTGTGGAGATGCTCTGCCAAAGAGTTTGTATCAGCTTCATTCTTCATAAGGACAGCTTGCATTCATCCGATGATTTATATCAAACCTATCAGGATGCTGTCAACCATTTGTAAATTTGATGAAAAAGAATGCTCCATTCAAATGGGACAAGGAGTGCCAAGAAGCCTTCGATAGCATTAAAAGATACTTGTTAAATCCACCAACCCTTCCAGCACCTACTCTGGGAAAGCCTCTTATTCTATTGTGGGCTATGAAAATTTTCCACCGACCTCTTTGATGAAAAGAGTGATTTAAAGTGTCGGTGTAATTTTCAGAAGGCAGATGAGATAGTAGATAAGACACTACCCAGAGATTTCATCCTCATTTCATGAGAACTTTAGATCTAATTCCAGGTTTCCTATAGGCGCAAGCCCCTATAGTTAATTACACCTCCCAGTAAATGAGAGAGAACTTTCAATTAAGGCTAGTCATTAGATCACTTAAAGCATAGCGTATAGTAGCAACATGTAGAGTTTCAAAATTTAGATTATAAAATTTATCATTTCAACTTAAACCGGATGGTTGGGAGCGATGATGTATCTAGATCCCATGGTTATGTCATCTCGGGCACTCAGATCCCTAGTCTACTTAGTCAAAGGAGGTAGTTGACCCAACCCGTAAGGATCCTCAGAACACATGGGTTATGTCGCCCAAGAAATCCTTGTAGACTGGGTTGTGTTTGTAAGGAGACAATCTTAAGTCTACCTTAGCTAACGAGGGCTATTTTCCTACTGGTATGATGATTCACAACTCAAAGGGCGAGCCATTGGGAGCATACATACTCGTGATCGTAATATAATGGAGTCAGACTGGCCAAACCACCCGATTAGAGGACTTTGGTCGTAACTGCTTCATCTGTGGAGCCTATTGGCCAAGCCACGTAGTCAGAGGACACGAGCCACATCCTTACTGACAAGAGATTGATTGAGAGTGAATATAGCAAAACACTTGATTAGACATTGACTCCTTTATGAGCTAGAATTTTCTTAATTTGTCATCCCCGACAAACTATTGCGGAAGGTGGATAAATTGATTTTGATTTAAGTTTTTAGTGATAGAGTTTCATTTAAATAGTTTTAGATTGATATTTGAAAATTGATTTGATTTGAGAAATTAATTAATTTGAATATGTTTAAGAGCTTTAGATCTTGTCAACTCTGTTTAGTTGCTAATAAAGGATTAGATCTACTGTCACTTGACAAAATCAATTTTTTAGATATTTTACTGATTTGAAGCTCTTATTATAGATTTTTAGGTTTTGTTAACCTGGACCCAGTCATAAGACTAAATCGAGAAGCAACCCACGAAGCATCCTCAGACACTTGAATTTAAGCATTCTGCATAGTGTCAGGGCCCATGCGGGTGTATGTAATTTTAGATAACTTTATATTTGAACTATGAGATTGACTTTATATTTTTTTATTTCTTTTATTTCAATATAGCCTGCGCAGCCTTTTTAGACATTAATATTTTCACTTGAAATCTCTATGTCCGAGCACATGCAGGTATTTATAGTTTAGCTAATTTCACCAAAATAGTGATATAGTTGATTTTAAATTTTATAATTAGAATAAAATTTCATAATTCCTGATTAAAAGAAGCCTCCATGATTTTTATAAATTTTGATTTAGTATCGCCTTCTGTCTACTTATACAAAGGGTTGCAGATCCGGTGGCGAGGAAGATGTTTTGATTTAGATGATAATTTCACACATTTTTTGCACTTAGCTTATTGAGTTTTTATAATTTTTCAACATGATTATACTCAATTTACATTAATTTATATAAATTTTGATAATTTATGCCGATTTCAACATTTACTATTTTAAATTACTATTTTAGCATAGTAATCACCTCCACATTCATATAAAAGTTATTAAACTCAATTTGGATTAATCCTTAGATTTTAAGTTTATTGCAAGTTTGTTATGAGTTTAGTATTAGTCCCCCCTCAATTCCAATTAAAGCTTGCTTAATTTAAGGAATTTGTAAGAAAAGAGTACTCACTTTGTCACTTTAATTTAATAAGGGGAATTAGAGCTTTGAATTTAATATTAGCCTCCCCAAAGTTTATGAGTTCAATATTGACCTCCCCCAAATTTCACTTAAATTTTAAATGAATATTCTATTTTTCAAAAATTTGCTTTAAAGGCTCCCCCCTTTTTTTTATTTAATGTTATAAAATTAGTTGCAGGTGTTTCTACTTAGAGTTCCTAAGTTAGCACATTTCATTCTCCTATTTTTCTAAGTTAAAAGATTTGATAAAATTTTGGCGACCTCCTGGCCAGTGGGTGTATCGGGGTGTTTTGGCTTGCTCGTATGCCCTACTGGTGTGGAGAGGTGTCTTGACACTTCTACTTCTTTTTTCTCCCAGTGTCCCTACACGAGGTCTTCAAATCTGCAAGAATACATATGCAATATATAATTATCCCTCTTTTTTTCTAAGTCCAAAATTAGACAAAATTTACATTTTCCTATGGGGTGACATCCAACAAGTTTGACTACTTGCATACGCGTGGAGTGGTGTCTCATGACCTTATTTTTTTTTCATCCCTCATGCGCCACAGCAGGTCTTCAAACCTACAAATAAACACAAACATATACATATATATATATATATATATATATATTCACATTCACAAAATCACCACATGTTCTGAAATATTTTTTGCGGAGTATGGAGAAAGGGAACGGATTGGGTATGTGTTTGGGAATCTGGTGGGGATGCTTGCCAAAAATCAAAGGAAGAATTGACTCGACAATATTTTTCTCCGATTTACTTGATGAAGTGGACTAAAGCAAAGAATCTGAAGTCGAAGGAAGAATTTGTCTCGGACATTCTTCCGATTGTAACTGAAATGGGGTGGCTAAAGCAAAGAATGCGACGCCGGAAGTCAAAGGAAGAATTCATCTATTGACGACATTCTTCCCTGATTTGTGGCGATGAAAAGCGGATGATGTAAAGCAAAAAAGAATCAGCAGAGTCAAGAATTCAGCATCTTATCTTCTTGTGGCATGCAGAAAAGAAAGAATCGAAGTCGAAGGAAGAATCGACGATATATTATATTTCTGACGGCAGAAAAGTTTGGGTTAGTTTGGAGGTTGGACGGGCCAAGGAAGGCTGCTGGCGGGTTGGTGCGAGTAGGGTCTCGGGTCAGCGGGTCGCGACAGCGGGTCTCACGGTTCTACAGTGCGGGTCGGGTCATGGGTGAAATGCGGAGTGGGCCGTGGGTCAGGTGCGAACGGGTAGCGGGCTGGAATGGCGAACGCGGAATGCAGGCGGGTGCGAAACAGATGGCGCCGGTGGTGGGTCGGGACGCGCGGCTGGTGGGCCAGAGAAACGACGGGCTAGACCAAGAGCGGGCTCGCGGTGCGGGGATCGGACACAGGTTGCGGGCTTTGCGACTGCAGCGGACGCGGGATGCCACCCTGAACTGGGCTACGCCAGGATTGGGTTGCGGTGGGTCGGAATAGCGTGAGATCTCACTATGGCCGTGAGATTGGGAACATGGGCCGGACGTTTGCGGGGGGGCCGGAGGCATGGATCTGCGGTGGATTCAGTTTCGCGGGTCTGGGTTGCGCGCTGGGCCGGCGGTGGAGCAGGAGACGGCAGTGCGGCTGAGGCGGGACGGGTCGCGGAGTGTCTGGATGCATGGAACTGTGGAAAAGAGGAAACTTTTGGAAAAAGAGGGGAGCCGAATTACCTTGGACGTGAGAGAGGGCTTTTGGAGAGAGAAACAGAAATTTGAGAGGAATTTTTTAGAATAGGGAAGAATGAGAGAGTGGGAGGGAATGAGGAGGGAGTTTAGGAAAATGGGGGGAGTGATTTTTTTTCTTTTCAGTTTTTTTTTAAATTTTAAATTAAAGTAGTTTTTCAGAAACTAAAATAGCGGAAAGGTTGTTTGCGTGAGGGCAATTTGAGAATTTTTTAAATTAATTTTAAATTAATTTAAATGATTTTAATATGGATTTCGTGCCGATAAATGCACATAGTCAATATAAATCAATTTAAGATAATTTCATTATTATGAATGTGATAATTGATCGTTTCGTGATCGGAATTTTGGTTGAAATTAAATTGAGTCAATTTTCGAAATCGCGTCGTCATTTTCGCTCAATTTTATCTTTATCCATTGAGTGTGAATAGTCTTTTTTGATATATTTGATATTTGAAGCGTCTTTATATTTCCGCGAGATTGTTTGACTTACACCTGCCTCGATATTGTGCGACGTTGTGGCTTCGGCTGGCTTTCGTTCTCATCGTCATTCAATAATTATATCCTAACCAATTTTGATATTCTAAATATAATGGAGAAGTCCTTTCATCAATCGAAGGTCATTAGAGTTGATTTTGGCGACGTCCAGTGCATTTCAGCCTTGATTTGCATGCTATTACTTCAAATCACTCGACATTTAGATAAACTTGTCTGAATTGAGTGCGGGTAGTCTCATTTGATATATTTTAATATTTTGAGTCTAACGATAATCAATTTCGAAGAGATTGTTGGACGTGTCATACCGACTCGATATGCATGTCGATGCATTGTTAGCTCGAGCGCTTAATCGATTGATCATTAGATTTTGCAATATCTATATTATGATCAATTTCAACATTCAAGCGTGACACGTAGTCTCATTTTGTCGATCGGTCATTTCGACCATTTTGGTGATGTCAGTGCATTTTGAACCCGATTTACGCCCGCAAGTCCGGTCGAATTTGTAGGCTTGTTTCGACTTGTGGCACATATGTGAAGGTCAACATCCATACACACCAACAAATGTGATCCGCGCATGAAGTGAGTCACGTTTGTTGAAAACTGGTTGACCATTTGGGCTGGCCATAGAATTCGGATCATTTTAGCTTTGATTGCTGATAGCAGGAGCTTTTGATAAGATTTATCATTGGTATCTTTATATACGGATATAGCGGCGACTTTGTCAAAATTGACTTGTTAGATTGATAAGAGCTCTTACACCATCTACTATTTGCTTCAATGGCTTTGCTTTAGATCTCTTTCTTTTATGTCATTGCAGATTTGAGCTTCCTCGAACCCAAGCTTCATGCTTGGTTGGGTTTGATGGAGGAATTGATTGGCTTATTTTGATAAAGGACTCCACTGGGGAATCAGTTTATCCGTGCTTGAATGGATTTGAAATTCCTTTCTTGAGCTTGTGGATGAAGGATTGGCCTAATTTAATTGTCATTGACTTGTCGGAAGTGTATGTATGAACCATGAACCCTATGCTTACTACTGTGGATTAGTTGAAGGATACATCTGAATGACCCAGCTCCTATATGGGGTCGATGTTGAGTTATTAACAACGTGCTTTAATAACGAATAACCATGAATTCCTTTAGTTAAATCGACTTTGTATGAACTATGGAATAGCTTTCGATCCATTTTTCTTTGTGGACTTGATGAGGAGGTAGGCTTTGATCTGTGCTTTAAGCTTGATCAGATCATTTGAGAATAGATTGGTATATCACCTTGTAGGTAATATGAAGATTGATTTGAGGTAGCCCTGAATTGAGCATTTCCTCAAATTTCCTTGATCTATTAATCAAGTAGAGAGATCTCTTAGATGTCAGTTGCTTGTAATCATAAAGCTGGACCTAGTTTGAGATTGAACAGCTATCATCATTGGACTTATGAGCAGGGGCTCTTTCACTACGACCTTTCCTTACAGCTTGTTGAGTGAGGAGAGCGTCAGCAACTCGGCCATATCTGGAGTTGCTGAGTTTGACCATTAGAACCTACTCAAATCTTCGATTTAAGCTGTAGTGGCTTTGTGATTTTGTCAATGAGACGAGCGGGGCTCTTTCACTTTTCTTTCGGCCTTTTGAGTGAGGAGAGGCGTCGTTCGACCATTTGTGGGCTTGTTGAGTTCAATCTTTATAATCCATCTGTGTCCTAGACTTTAGGATGTAGAGGTTAATGTTTCTCAACTTGATTGAAGCTTAGAAATCGAGTTCTTCTAACTTGATCTCCAGAATTTGGCAAATCTGAGAGATAAATTTCTTGACATTTAAAGTTATCTTTTCATGCATAGAAATAGATTCTTTTTGTTCTTGCAAGACTCTACAACTTGACATAACAATTATGGATATACCCAGGGATTTTGGCATAAAGCTCAATGTCAACCTGAATAAGAATATATTTGAGGATCTCATCTTTTTGCACAATGTCAACTCAAATAAATTTAATATAAACTATGCCCCCTGTCTTGCAAGGGGGAATTCTAAAGTACATTCAAGAGAATTTTCAAAATGAAAGTATACAAATACATCTATATTTGAATTAATGTACTGTAAAGAAGATTTTAGCGTACAACATTGATTTCATCTGTATATAAAACTCAAAAATGCCCCCTGTGTAATAGGGGAATTTTCATGGTAAAGTTCTCCATCTAGAGTAGGTTTATTTAGGGATCTTGGCATGAAGCACGATGTCAACCTAAATGGATATACTAAAAAATATCTTATAGATTTCTATACCATAATGTGGTAAGTAAGTACTTTTAAGTATCGACCATTAATTGGCGGCATTGGTCTTTCACCCTTTATGTTGATGAGTTGGTATGCCCCTCCTTGGTATACTTTTTCAATGACAAAAGGGCCTTCCCAGTTAGGCTCAAATTTTACACCAAATTTTTGATTATGAATAATTAATCTTCTCAGCACCAAGACCAGTTCCCCTTTTTGGAATGTTGAGGCCATATGGTGGTCAAAAGCTCTGAATCTTAGCTTCGATAGACTTCTAGATTTTGATGAGCTTGTAATCTAACTTCATCAGCGCGAGTTCCTCCATTCTACGAGAATTTTGATCATCGATTAGATTGTAATGGGACTACTAAGTGAAGGCAACTCAACTTCAGCGAAAGAACTGCAAATAGTTCAAATGAATAGGGTGGCTTTAGTCGGTATCTTGTAGGCGATTCGATATGCCCATAGAGCCTCTACTAGCTTGGTATGCCATTCTCTTTTATTTTTAGTGAGAATCTTCTTGAGTAGCTTGGCTAATGTCTTGTTGAAGGTCTCTACCAAGCCATTTTCTCTTGAATTATATATTGAAGAGTATCATCAATCAATTTTGTGTCGATAGATGAATCTATAAATCTTTGCACTTTTAAAAGCTGTGCCATTATCAAAATTATTCGGCATGGCACTCCAAATCTATAAACCACATTATGTGTGAAGAAGTTGATCACTTTCGGTGTGGTAATTTCTTTAAATGGGGGGGTAGCTTAGAGAAATAATCGTCATTCTAGGATGAAGCAATATCCAATGATGGCGGTGGATCAATTGGTCCATTACATCCAGGTACCCCAACATTGAATTGCGGATCTTTGTTGGGTGTAAGGGATTTGGAGGTTGTTGAATGAGATTGCAATGTACTGACTCATGACACTTCTTATAATATCTGATCTCTCATAGGCGGAATAATAACCCATCCTTTTGATTTTATTTCCATCTTGGGACCCAGTGATGTGTATCATAAAGTCCTTCATGAACTTCAATCATCACTTTGCTAGCTTCATCTACATCTAAACATCGTAGCCACATTTGTTCAAGGATCTACGATATAAAGTATCACTAACGAAAGTATAGCGTAGCATTCCCTTTTCGATTTGAGCTGTTAGTGATTTATTACTCGACAATCTACCTTCTTTAAAGTATTTGATAAAGGGTTGCCTCCAATCACATGACTCTTCTGCAACAAAGGCTTAACACTGCTTTTGTGAGGCAATTTCATTATTGGCTCTTCTTAATACAACTTCTTGCTGATTTTGGGAAGTATGAGGAGCAACCTGAGTCGCATCCTACTGGGTCAAATTTGGTAATCCCTCTACCCACGGGGATTGATACTTTATCGGTTCTAGAACTCATCGAGTAAATATATCGATCATGACATAATCACCATTCATACTTGCCATTTCCTTGTATTTATGCGGTCAACTTGCTATTCTCGGATCGAGACTCGAGTTAGTGTGATATTTGGTATCACTTTATAAGCTCAAGAACTTCGTGATAGAAAAACTAACTTGTTGATCCCATAGATGCCAAGTACTTGATTTATGATAAAATTTGAGATTCACCAAAGATCTGCAGGGTTTGAATGCTATGAAAATGGCTTCTTCCCTACCACTAATGATTCATATTCATTCATTATTAGTTCTGGCTCGGTCAATCCATATGATCATCTCATTATCCCTCCTTACGGTGTTATGAAGATGATCTTTGATCCCTTGCTTCTCTTGAAAAATTTAGAGATCGGACTTGTTTGATCGATGAGGCTCCATCGAAGTACATTTCCCAAATTTGTGATTTTTCTCTTTCATGAATGAGCATAATTTGCTCATCAGGTAAATCGTCACTAAGAGAAGAGTCCGCAGGGAGAGGATGTGCAGCTAGAAAATCTGCTAAGACTTGTCCTTTCACTACTTTCTGCGGAACATATGTGATATCGAATTGCAAAAGTAATACTGCCCATCTTATCAAGTGGCTTGTCAACACTGGTCTTATCATCAAGTACTTAAGCGGATCCTTGAGATGAGTGTAATCTTGTGAGATAACATATAATGATGAAGCTTTTGACCGCAAAGATCAATGCTAAACAATGCTTCTATCGAGAGTATCTCATTTGCTCTCCTTGACCGATATAATAAAGAGCATTCTCTTGCCTTTTCATTGTGTTGCCAATAATGCTCCAAGACTCTTCTAATATTGTATAGAATGAGAGGCTTCCCGTGAGTAGGCGTAGGATTGGTGGATTTAACAGGTAAGTTTTAATGCTATTGAAGGCTTCTTAGCACTCCTTGTCCCATTTGAATGGAGCATCCTTCTTCATCAACCTTGCAAATGGTTGACAGTGTCCTGATAGATTTGATATAAATCGATGAATAAATGCAGTCCTTGTAAAGAATGGATAAAAACTCTTCTGGAGGCATCTCCATAATTGCCTTAATTTTAGCATGATCAACTTCAATACCTCTATGCCGTACAATGTACCCCAAGAATTTTCTGGAAGATACCACAAATTCACCTTTTAGAGGGTTCATCGTGAGATCATATTTTCTGATTCTCTCTAGTACAATTCTCAAGTCTTCAAAGTGATTTTCACGATTTAAACTCTTCACCACTAAATTGTTGACATAACATTCCATCTTTTGATGAATCAACTCATCAAAAATATGTCATGGCTCTGTAGCTCCAAAGCATTTTTCAAGCCAAAGGGCATGACCGTAGCAATAGATGCCAATAGTGTTCTCAATGATGTATATTTTCATCTTCGTGCCATTTTGATTTGGTTGTATCCTCGATCCATCCATAAATGAGAACATGTCATAAAAGTGTTGTCACCACTAGTTGATATTGGAAGCAAAAAGTCATCTTTTGGACACATTTTATTTAGGTCCCGGAAGTCAATGTAGAGATAGATTTGACCATTCTTCTTTCTAACTGGGATAATGTTGGCTATCAAATCTGCATACTTCTCCTCTCGAATGAAGCCTACTTTGATTAGCTTCTTAGTTTCTGCAATCATCTATTCTTCAATCTCCAATCTTATTCATCTAAGAGCTTGCTTAATAGGCGTTGTATCTGGTTTGATGGCTAGTTTGTGAACTGCTATATCAGGGGATAAGCCTGATATTTTAGAATATGTCCAAGCAAAGTAATCCCTGAATTCACAAAGTAGCATTTTCAGCTCTTCAACTTTCTTATCGGTATAAGACGAAAAGTTGGAGGGGATCATCCTCGCCTCTAGGTTGACTTCTTTAAGTTCATCCATAGCTATTTGTCCACCATCTTCAAGTTCTGTGTGGGCTTGGCTTCCACTTCTTCATCATTTTTAAGAAGAATTTCATGGGAATCATCTTCTTCATCACTAAGAGTTTCATCTCCTCTATTATATTATAAAGCTCTATCTTGATGAGATTTGGATGAACCCAGACCTTTAGTGATAAACTTATCACTTCTTTGTGATGCTTGAGGACTTCTTTGGCTCCACATCTTGTTAAAGACTTGAGTCCTATGTTTAGTAGTTCCCATATGAACTTCAAGCTTATGCACCATTCTTCGCAGCTTCTGCAGATAGTATATTAGTATTCTTGTTGGTACCATCTCCTTAGAACTTTTATGTTAAGCAGGTTGTTCAAAATCTTGAGGCTGAGACTCTTCAAATTTGTAAAATTGAGTTCCTATTTTGCCACTCTCACTCAATGGCACATAGAATGTTATCAATTCTTCAATATTATGCACCTCCAATGGCGTGATTTCTTTGAAGCACAACTGAGGGATGGGTATAATTTTGAGTGAGTCATCTGACTCTACCAAGTGAGCTATCCTCCTTGATGCAGCCATCTGAACTCTATTTTCATAAGTAGATTCAAAATCATAGTCCTGAATCACTTATTTCATACTCGCTTTTCTTGAGAGCTTATAAGTTCCCTTAGGTTTGATTGAGTATCTTCTTCTTATTCTTCTGTCACTCCCAAATGAGGAACCGATTTTTCTTAGGTGCAAAATCAAGTGTTTAGGAGAGTCATTGCCTTCTTTCTTCCTCCTTGCTTCTATTTATTTTGTGAAATTGCTCTTAGTTAAGTGGATGCTACCGCTTCAAGAGGCTTTTTGGTTTAGGCTCTTTGAGGATGAAGTACTTTGCATCTTCATAGATTTTTGCTTCATTGAGAGAATGGTTGTAGGTTACCGAATTCTTTCCATCTTTCAGATATTTCACATTGATGCATAGTTGATGGGACCATACCATACTCATGTAGCCACGGCCGGCCCAAGAGAGCTCTAAATGATGTATCGACATCGATTACATGAAACTTGACTTATGTATATTAATCCTTAAACCTGAATGGGAGAATAAAAGAACCCAGAGTTTTTTTACCATTTTTCATTAAATCCATGAACCATCAATTTATCTCTCCCAAGATGTTGGATATCGAGATAATCCTTTTTTTAGACTCATAAGATTGATAGAAGAACCCGATCAATCAATATCTAATCGAGATGCATCACTCTCTGCAGAATATAAAGAGATATGAGATCTCCGTTCCCAGCATAAGGTCTTCCTCAAAAAATATGATTACTGGGAGATCTTGAGTTTGCAATGCTTCAGCCATGCATTTCTCAACAAAGTAAGCTTCATAACTCGGATCTTTGAGAGCTGTATCAAAGTTTCTGAGGTCTTTTGACATCAAGAGAGCCTCACACACTTAGTTGTGCGGATCTTTCATGTGATAGAATATTATAATCTATCTTCTTGATTTAGGTTTTGCTCTAGAATTTCTAGAATAATATCCTCGACTTCAATTTGCTTTTGCCTTTATCTTTATTTGCATTTTTCCTTCTTTGATGAAGGTGGTAAGATTTTACCACTTCTCAACTAACTTGAATAACTTTGTCTCCCATTCTAAAGAGGTAGTTTCTTCAAATTTTCTTATTTTGGAAGATTGGCCAAAAGGGTAGACTCATTTTTTCAATGTCATACATTTCATACATGATATCGAGTCTAACTCTTCTCCATCAAGAAAACATAGATCTTCAATTGTTATTATCTTGTTGAAAACAAATTCGCATAATTAGCTCTCGCTCTTTTGCTTTCGAAAAATTTTGATGGGTTGGTCGAGTTTGTCCACCCTTGTCATCTTTGAGTAACCGATGTTGAAGAATATCGACATCACAGATGATGACATGTCTCTACCGGATAAGACTCACCATTATCTTCTTCATGATTCAAGAATGCAAAGTTTAGGCATGAAGTCGCAAGCCTAAATGGATTTTCTTGATACTCTCTAGATTGTTAATGATCTTTTGAGTTGTAGTTCTCTTCTTGATCTTCTTTTCTTAGCCTTCTTTGATTTATGGCAGCTTTGACTTCTCATGTGATGAAGTAGCCTTATCGAACGCCGAGAGCCCAAATACTTGGTTTAGCATCTCTCTTAAGTCCAATATAGTTCAAGTGATTTTCACTAACACTAGGATGTCTTTTAGCTATTTTGCATCTTCACGCTCTTTTGGAGACTATTGCCATTCTTCTCGAACTCTTTCTCCTTTGCTTTTGCTGATGAAGAGAGGACGTAATCATCCTTGTAGACTCTCTTTAGATTGACTAGAACACTATCAAGTAAATTCACCTCAGATATTTCCTTTCTAGCCAATCTTTAAAAAACATCTCTTCAATAGGTGACCGATCATTCGATGATAGGGATGTAGTTTGGATTATTGACTTGACGCTTCTTCGCCTTTTGATTTTGTAATCAGAAACCGCTTTGACGCTTGTCAAATAATTTAGCCACACTCTCCCTTCTAAAGGAATATTCTTTGTTCATTTTTCTTTAAGAGATGGTCGCATTCTCCATCATCTCTTATTGCTTATTTTGATGCTCCCACCACTTGGAAAAGTTTGAGGTTTGTCATTACCTCCTAATACCAATTTTGATATGGATTAGAATAACTTTTACCCTTATCATCATTGTATACCGGTCGCTTTTCCTTTATCCACTTGTATATCACCATTTTTTTACCATTTGAGCTATAGGAATGAATTTTCATTTCTTCTTGAGTTTGTTTCTTTGCTTTATCTGCATAGACTGCACTTAGGCGATTCAACTTTTTGAATTTAGCCACCCTATCGAGCAAGTCCTGAAATATTGCAATCGATGCCATGCATAGAAATGGTGTCATTTTATCATCCATATTGCCCATTAGCAATTGGATTGCATGTTCTTCTTCCACTGTTGCCGATTTCATACTTAGTTGTCAATGACTTATGAATTTCACGACTCATCTTTCAACAAGGCAGATTGACAGATTTTCTCGTTGCACTAGCAAACCTCTTCACAATATAGTTTAAATCAATGGTTTAACGAATCATTTGGCAATTTCGTACCATTCAAAAAAGAAAGGTCAAGTACTAATGAATTGATGAAATAATAGTGCATCATTCTCTGTGTTACAAGTAGCTTTAAATTATATGTTGCCTTTTGGATTGACAAGCCTTGGTATTAATTTCTAGAAATTACTTTGCCTTTAAGGCTATGACCTTTTATCTTTTCATTGATTATTATTTCTAATGAGTATATGTTACTCTGCTAGCCGATTTTGAATTGTCACCGGAGAGGTGTTTGGTTAACTTCATCCTCACTTCATGCATGACATGTATTGGAGCTTGAGGTACCACGGTTGTTGGGTGGTATAAGTTGTATATTGATTATCGACAAAATAGGTGATGCACTTGATATATTCTTCTAACATCTCCATCATGATGTTCATTTGTACCATCATATCATTCATTTTGGTCCAGTAATTTCCTTATCTTTGACCTCCATTTGACTCATTTTCTTTGCTTTCTAGCTTATGCTAATCAAGACATGTCTTCTTCTTCTTCTTCTTCTTCTTCTATTTCTTGTAGTTGTTCTCGCTCTTGTTCATTTTCAGAAGAACTTGATTTCCTTCTCCTTGTGCATTTGTAGAGACAACTATTGTTGGTTAATGATACGATTATAAAGTGTGTACCAGTCGATCATTTCTGTTCAACCATATATTTCAACACCCATGATATCTTTCTCATTCTGATCTTCTTCTTCTTCATTTTCAGCAAAGATCGAAGATCTATCCTTTATTTGCTTCTTTGAAGACTTTTCTTCATAAGCATCAAATTCATTCGTTCCCGAGTTCGGTTGATTGATGGTGAGAGAGTTCATCTATATCTCGACCATATAGACAACTATTTCCATATAATCTTCTTCATTATTTTCTTCCCGCACAAAATTTTGATCGACGCTATGGATCTCTGGTTCAATGCAATGACCACCTCTTCTATTAAAGGACCACATCAACATCAACCTTCAGGGTGAACTGATCGACATGGGATCCCTAGAGGATTCTCGTGGTGTCAACCATCATATCTTTCATCATTGATATCCCTTCTTTTGGGTATCCATCCACTGATGAGTTGATTTTGAGGCGATTTAGTATATGTATCATGTCACCCCTTCTATTACTCAAAGTTTCATTATGGCCTTGGCCCATATTTTTACCCTTTCAGACCTTTCAATGGATTCTTGGACATGCAGTCCAAGTGTCACACCCCGATGCTCACCATGCGTGTATCGATCACCGGCCGCTTACCGTAAGAGATGACAACTTTCGGAGTTTGGTATTTTCCCTCACCACAGCTCAAATCTTCTTTCATTAGCCTCCCTTGGCTACTTTGAGAACTTTATGTATCCCGACACAATATTTCGTCTCCTCTTTGGTGGTGGAGCTTACATGGTTGGTTCCAAAAGACTTTATTTTGCCAAGAGCTATTCCTTTTACCCACTTTAGTCAAAGTTATTATGGTAGAATACTCACTGGGCGGTACGCCGCTCATAGTTGTTTGGGGATCTGAGCCCTCAGATTTCTCCTTCTTCTCTTCTGTTAATTTGCTTCGATGAGGAAGCTTCATGATCATGCTTTCCGGTACTGAGGTTCAAACAGAGCACCACGAGGAATTAAAGACACTTTGTCCCTTGATGATCTTTTCATCACAGAGTTTGATTGACCTCTAAAAAAAATTGAAGTTCTCTATCAGAGAACTCCTAACAACTTGGTGTTGAACTGGTGGCACATGGCTAGTAGGAGTTTCAAGAACTTGAGGCCTTCTAGCATGGCGGATGAATGTAATGTGGGTACCGTGAGTTGCAAACTATGATATGAAAAATTTAAGCTACCAAATTGATGGTAGCCCCAACATCTCCGTGTTGATGATGCTGTGTCTCAAATTACAACAATGTGAAAGGAGTGCTTTGTAGATCCATTTATAAAAGTGAAAGATGGGGATTAGTAATTAGCAATTATTATTTCACCCCATACTTTCAAGATGAGAGGTACTACAACCAATAATGGTGTAATAAAGATACACTATATGGAATGATTCATCTACATGAGGCTCATATTGAATTTGTTACACACTTAAATCATCATTTTGCTATTTTTGAATTTTAAAAAATTTTATTGCTACTATACAGATATGACTACCAAAGATGGAAAGAGAATCTGTCCCCGGAAGAAATTTGTGGGCTCCAAAATTCCACCGACCTCTTTGATGAAAAAGAGTGGTTTAAAGTGTTGGTGTAATTTTATGAGATAGATAAGACACTACCTGAGATTTCATCCTCATTTGGTGAGAACTTTAGATCTGGTTCCGTTTTCTATAAGCCCTATAGTTAATTACCCTCTAGTAAATGAGAGAGAACTTTCGATTAAGGCTAGTCATTAGATCGCTTAATGCATAGTAGCAGCATGTAGAGTTTCAAAATTTAGATTATAAAATTTATCATTTCAACTTAAATCGGATGGTTGGGGGAATGATGACGTGCCTGATCTAGATCCAATGGTTCCGGCCATCCCGCCATGGTCCCTAGTCTACTTAGTGAGGAGGTAACAACCCAATGAAGGATCCTCATCAGCAACACATGGGTTATGCCGTCCAAGAAATCCTTGTAGACCTGGGGTGGTGTTTATCTAAGGAGACAATCTTAAGTTTACTTTAGCTAACAGAGGGCTATTTGTCCTATCAAGTATACCCTATGATTCACAACTCAAAGGGCAGAGCCATTGGAGAGCATACTACATCGTGATCAATATATAATGGAGCGACCAAACCACCCGATCGAGGACTTCAACCGCTTCATCAGATTTATGGCCAAGCCATCAAGCCGAGGACAGAGCCACGCCCTTACTATAAGAGATTGATTGAGAGTGAACATAGAAACACTTGATACATTGGCCTTTGTGAGAAGTTTTCTTAATTTTTCACCCCGACAAATATGCGAAGGTGGATAGATTGATTTGATTTAAGTTTTAATGATAGAGTTTCATTTAAATAGTTTTAGATTGATATTTAAAATTGATTTGATTTGATTGATTTGAGAAATATTTAAGAGCTTTAGATCCTCAACTCGCTTAGTGCTAATAGATCTACCCACATATCATAATCAATATATTTCACCGATTTGAAACTCTTATTATATTTTAGGTTTTGTTAACCCTCCCAAGATAAGACTAAACTGAAGCAACCTAAGCATCCTCTTAACTTGAATTTAAGCATTCAAAGATAAGTGTCGGGCATGTGTATAGTAATTTTATAATTTTATGTTTAAAATTATGAGATTGATTTTATATTTTTTATTTCTTTTATTTCAATTTAGCCTCTTTTCGACATTATTAAAATTTGCACTTGAAATCTCTATGTCCAGCACATGTGTATTTATAGCTTAGCTAATTTACCTAATAGTGATCATTGATTTTAAATATCATAATTAGAATGAAATTCATAATTTTGATTAAAAGACCTACATGATTTTTATAAATTTTGATTTAGTATTCATTCGCTTTCAAAGGGAGATCCTGGAAGAAGACGTTTTGATTTAGATTGTAATTTCACACATTTCTTGCACTTAGCTTACTTATTGAGTTTTTATAATTTTTCAACATGATTATACTCAATTTACATCAATTTTGATAATTTATGCCGATTTCAACATTTATTATTTTAGCCCTACTTATGCATATTAGCAAGATAAGAATAACCCTCCACATTCATATAAAAGTTATTAAACCCAATTTGGATTCATCCTAGATTTTGAGTTTATTGCAAGTTTGTTATGAGTTTAGATTAGTCCCCCCCAATTCCAATTAAAGCTTTTTAAGAAATTTTTTAAAGAGAAACTCACTTTGCCACTCAATTTAAGCCATAAATTAGTCAGAATTTATTAATCTCCAAAGTTTATGAGTTTAATATTGACCTCCCCAAATTTCACTTAAATTTTAAATGAATATTCTATTTTTCCAAAATTTGTTTTAAAGGCTCCTTTTTTTTTTTATTTAATGCTATAAAATTAGTAGTGTTCCTACTTAAGTTAAATTCATTCATTCTCCCATTTTTCTAAGTCAAAAGATTTGAAAATTTGCTCCTCCATCCCCGTATCGTGATCGTGTTTTTGGCTTCACTCGCCTCCTGAGCGTAGTGTCTTATGCACACATTTACTTTTCATCTCATCTACCATAACGAGGTCTTCAATCTGAATACATACAATGTAATATATAATTATCCCCTTTTTTTCTAAGTCTGAAATTAGACAAAATTTCGACATTTTTCCTAGGGGGAGCACATTTAACAACTGGTTTGTTTTACTGCACGCTATCAGTGAGTGTCTCATGACACCACACTTATTTTTCATCCCGTCATATCGGCACAACGTCTTCAAACTGAAAGATAAGCATATATATATATATATATATATATATATATATATATATATATATATATATATATATATATATATATATATATATATATATATATATATATATATATATATATATCCCGTACGGTGGGTAGGGATATTCACAAAACTGTATTGGATTTTAATTGTACAACTCTAAAATATTGCCTAGCCCGGGCATGTTAGGTCGTGGGTAAAGGCAATAGCAGTAGAAGCAGGTCGGGAATTAGGGCAGGGACTTTCGCTGGGAATCGCAACGTGATGCAAAAAATCGAAAAAATTTTCGAAGACTGACCTGGCTATATTCTTCCTCTTTTCATGATGGGCGTCCTTAGCTCAAGATACTTGTAGAAGCACTTCAAATCCGGGAAAAATCTGGAATGAAAGAAAGAACCGCGCTATTTAATAAGTCAAGAAAAGAATTCACTACTAACATTCTTCCCCTCACGAATTCTGTGGGAGCTCACCGTACCGGTTTACAAAATAAAACGATGGCTAAAGCAAAGAAACGCGGTCGAAGAAGAATTCATCGACGACATTCTTCTTCCGACGATGAACGGGTGGCTAAAGAAAATGAAAATCGAAGGAAGAATTCGATGACGACATTCTTCCCGACGGCGCTGAAACGGATACAAAAGAAAGAATGCTGAGTCATGAAGAATTCTCTTACATTCTTCCTCGATTTATGCAAATGGCCAAAAAAAGAATGATGCGAAGGAAT
Source organism: Cymbidium sinense (assembly GCA_021442155.1). Classification (NCBI taxonomy): domain Eukaryota; kingdom Viridiplantae; phylum Streptophyta; class Magnoliopsida; order Asparagales; family Orchidaceae; genus Cymbidium; species Cymbidium sinense. The sequence continues at coordinate 96,585,075 of CM038217.1, forward strand.
AAGAATTCACCCAGACGCGATATTCTTCCCGACGGATGAAAAATGGGACAAGTTTGGGTTAGTTTGGAAGCTAGACGGGCCAAGGAAGGCTGGCGGGTTAGAGAAGGTTTGGGTTGGCGCGGTCGGTCTAACGGCAGTCGGCGGGTCACGGCAACGGGTCGCGCGGTTCTGCAATGCGGGTCGGATTGCGGGTCACGGGTGAAATGCGGAGCGGGCCGGGTCTGCCGCAAACGGGTAGCGGGCCGGAATGGCGGACGCGAAACGCGGGCGGGCGCGGAATGGACACGGCGGGTCGATGCGCCGGTGGGAGAAAATGGTGGGAACACAGAGCGGGCCCACAGTGGGGATCGGACGGCCGGCTTTGCGGTGCCAGCGGACGCGGATGCCGTGAACACGCCAAGATTGGGCAGGCGCGCCAGAATAGCGTGAGATCGCACCGACGCGGACAACACGGGCGGATGTGCGGAGAGCCGGATCTGCGGTGGATTCAGCGGGTCTGCTGGCCCGAGGTGAGCAGAAGACGGTGCAGAGGCGGGACGCGGAGTGTCTGGACGGAACATGGAAAGAGAAAATTATTTGGAAAAAGAGGGAATTACCTTGGACGTGAGAGAGGGCTTCTGGAGAGAGAAACAGAAATTAGAGAGGAATTTTTCAGAATAGGAAAGAATGAGAGACTGGGAGGGCATGAGGAGGGAGTTTAGGAAAATGGGGGGAGTGGTTTTTTTCTTTTCAGTTTTTTTTTTAATTAAAGTAGTTTTTTCAGAAAACTGAAAATAGGGGAGAAAGGTTGTTGCATGAGGGGCAATTTGGAAATTTTTTAAATTAATTTAAATGATTTTAATATGTATTTATACGATAAACGCACATATAATATATATATCAATTTAATAATTTCATTATTCAACGCAATGATGCTTTATTCAATCGTAGATCATTTCTTTGAAGTCGCAAATGAGTCATTTCAAATGATCGCCGCATTTTCGCCGCTGATTTTCGCAATTATCCAAATTGAGTGAGTTTTTTTATGATTGATTTTCGTTTCAATGCCAATGAACAATTCGTTTGACTTATTGCTTTTATGCGACCTCGATATGTGTAATCGTTTGACGACTCGAAATCGCCGTTTCAAGTATTCATAATTATATCCACTTTGACATGATTTAAAGTCACAATCGGGTCATTCGAAATTTTTTGGCGACGTCAGTGCATTTCGATTTCGTTGCCACTTCAAATCACTGACATTTTATAAAATCATTGAGCGATAGTCTCATTTAATAGATTTCAATATTTTGAGTCTAACGGCATAATCAATTTCATGAACTGAGATTTTTTGAACATCCGCAGCAACTCGATGCGCACGATCATAAATTTCGGTTACATTGATCGTTAGATTTTACAATATCAATATTCTGATCAGTTTTGATATTCTGAACATGACGACGAAGTCTATTTGTCGATCAGAGGTCATTTCAACCATTTTGGTGACGCCCCACATTTTGAATCCCGATTCACTGCCGCTCCTCAAGTCCGCCGAATTGATTTGAAGTTTGTTTCACTTATGGCACATATGTGGAGGTTAACATCTATACACAGCTACATTAGAAGAGTCTTTTGGAGTGTTAATGACACAACTCAATGAATAAAGCAAAGAGAATGCTCTTTATTATATCAGTCGAAGGTTGATAGAAGCATAAATAAGACACTCTCTTATAGAGAAGCACTATTTGAAATTGATCTTCGCAGCCCAAAAGCTCCGTTATTATATGTTATCTCACAAAATTACCCTCATCTCAATGATCGATTCACTGAAGTACTTGATGACAAGACCAGCGCTGACAGGTCGCTTGGCAAGGTGGGCAGTATTACTTTTACAATTTAATATCACATAAGTTCCATAGACAACAGTAAAGGGGCAAATCTTAGCAGATTTTCTTGTTGTACATCCCATTCCTGCAGACTCGCCTTTAATATTGATTTGCCTGACGAGCAAATTATGTTCATTCATGAAAGAGAAAGATCACAAATTTGGAAAATATATTTTGATGGAGTCAATCAAATAAGTCAAACCTCTAAATTTATCAAGGGCAAGAACAGGAATCGATATCGTCTTTATAACACCAGAAGAAGGGATAATGAGACGAGCATATGGGTTGACTGAGTCAAAAACTAATAATGATGGTGAGTATGAAGCACTAGTGGCAGGTTTCGAAGAAGCTATTTTCATAAGTATTCAAAACTTGTATATTTTTAGCGATTCTCAGCTTATTAAAAATCTAGTACTTGGCATTTATAAAATCAACAAGCTTGAGATAGCTTTTAATCACAAGCGAGTTCTTGAGCTTATAAAGTAAATACCAAATATCATATTAACCCGAGTCTCTCGATCCAAGAATAGCGAAGCAGATTGCTTAGCAAAATTAGCTAAAGAGATGACAAGTATGAATGATGATTATATCATAATCGGGATATTTACTTGGCGAGTTTTAGAGCCAGTAAAGTATCAATCTCCGCAGGTAGAGGCATTATCAAATTCAACATAGGTGGATGCGACTCAGGTTGCTCGTCATACTCCTCAAAAATTAATATGGAGTTATACCCAGAAGAGTTAAGAATGATATTGCTTCAAAAAAGCAATGGGAAGTCTTTATAGTAGAAGAGCCACATGATTGGAAGCAACCCTTCATCGACTACTTTAAAGAAGGTATATTACCAAATAATAAATCACTGGCAGCTCAAATTGAGAAGAGAATGATGTGTTATGCTTTCATCAATAACACTTTATATTGTAGATCCTTTGAATAAATGTGGTTACGATGCCTAAACACAGATGAAGCTTGCAAAGTGATGGTTAAAGTTCATGAAGGACTTTGTGGTGCACATCAGTCAGGTTATAAGATAGCAGTAAAGATCAAAAGAATGTATTATTATTGGTCATCTAAGGTGAGAGATTGTATCAATCATGCCAAGAGGTGTCATGAATGTCAAGTACATGAGAATATAATTCACCAACCTCCAAATCCACTACACCCAACAATAGCATCCTGGATATTTAAATGTTGGGGTATAGATGTAATTGGATTAATTGATCCATCATCGTCAGTTGGTCATCGCTTCATCCTAGCAGTGAGTGATTATTTCTTTAATTGGGCTGAAGCTACCCCATTTAAAGAAGTTGTTGCCGACCGAGTGATCAACTTCTTCATGCATAATATGGTCTATAGATTTGGAGTGCCACACCGAATAATTTCTGATAATAACACAGCTTTCAAAAGTACAAAGATTTATAGATTCGTTGATCGACACAAAATTTATTGGAGATATTCTTCAATATATAATTCAAGGACAAATGATTTGGCAGAAGCTTTTAAGAAGACATTGGTCAAACTGCTTAAGAAGATCCTCACTAAAAATAAGAGAGAATGACATACTAAACTGATAGAGGAATTATGGATGTATCGAACTATCTACAAGACGCTGACTAAAGCCATTCCTTATTCATTAGAATCTGAAATTGAAGTTGTTCTTTAGCTTTAAGTTGAGTTTCCAACACTCTGAGTAGCCATCCAATACAACCTAATTGAAGATCAAAATGCTCATTTAAGAATGGAGGAACTCGATGTGCTTGATGAAGTTAGATTGCAAGCTCATCAAAATTTGGAGGTTTATCGAGGAAAGATGTTCAAAGCTTTTGACCTTATGGTGCATCCTCGAACATTCCAAGAAGGATAATTAGTCTTAGTGTTGAGAAGACTAATTATTCTTAATCAAAAAATTGGTGGCAAATTTGAGCTTAATTGAGAAGGTCATTTTGTTATTGAGAAGATGTATCAAGGAGAGACATATGAACTCATTGACTTAAAGGGTGAAAGACTAATATCGCCAATTAATGGTCGATACCAAAAAATATTATACATGATAAATACTTTCTCGAGGTACAATAGAAATCTCCCTATAAGATAGGGAATTTTTTTAGTATATTTATTTGGGTTGTGTCGTGCTTCATGTGAGATCCCTAAATAAATATACTTACTCAAGATGAAAATTTGTGAAAATACATAAGGGGCATTTTTAGATCTTACACATAGATGAAATCAATGTTACATATTAAAACCCTCTTAAGATCAAATATATCAACTCAAATATTGATATATTCTTTTAAATTATTTTAGAGCTATTTCAAATGCTTTAGAATTTCCCCTACAAGATAGGGGTCATTTTTATTTTATGTTAATTTTATTTGGATTGACATTGTGCTATAAGACGAGATCCTCGAATATATTCTGCTTTAGGTTGACATCAAGCTTTATGCCTGAATTTATCTATAATTATTGTTGTTAAAGTTGTAGGTTCTTGTAGGAATAAAAAGAATTTATTTTTACATATGAAAAGTCTGCCATAAATGGAAAAAACTTCTCTCAAGATTCCAAATGTGAGATCAAGTCGGAAAAACTCTCAATTTTGCTTCAATCAACTAAGTTGGAGAAAATACCTACATCTTCAAGTCATGGATGAGTTCTAAAGGTTGAACTCATACTCACAAATGATGATGGTTGATGCTCTTCTCACAAGCGTAAGAAAAGGCTGCAGTGAAAGAGTCCTCATTCGTTAATCTGATGACAAGACCACCAAGCTATCACAACTTAAGTCGAAGACTCGAGTAGATTCTAAAGGTCGAACTCAACAAGCCTATAAATGGTCGAGTTGCTGATGCTCTCCTCACTCAACAAGCCATAAGAAAAGGCCGTAGTGAAAGAGCCCCTGCTTGTCAGTCCAATGATGATAGTTATTTAATCTCAAATCAGATCCAGCTTAGTGACTATAAGTAACTAGAATCCAAGAGACCTTTCCACCTGATCGATAGACCAAGAAAATATGAGGAAACTCTCAATTTAGACTTACATCAAAATCAATCTTTATATTGCTTGAAGGGTGATATTTCAATCTATTCTCAAATAATATGATCAAGCACAAAGCACAGATCAAAGCCAATTCCCTCATCAAGTCAGCCAAAGCATAAAGCACAGGACTGAGGAAGCGATTCCATAGTTCACACAAAGTCAATGACCGAACTAAAGGAATTTTGTGGTTATTCAATTTGTTAAAACACGTATTACTAGACTGATAACTCAACATCATGGACCAATATAAGACAAAATGCTAGGTCATTTGTATGCACCCTTCAACGATTTCGTCAAAGTGGCAAGCACAGGACTGAAGATATACATGCACTTCCTGACATGTCAATATGGACAAATCAGGTTAATCCTTCACCAAGTCCATCAGGCTTAAACCTAAGACAGAAGGAATTTCATAACTTAAAATGAATAAACTAATTCCTCCATCCAACCCAGTCGAGCATAAAGTTAGGATCGAAGGAAATTCAAATCCATAAAGATGTAAAAGAAAAAGCTCTTTAGGGAACCTATTGAAAATGAAGTAATTTGAAATTCATGATCGACATGAAATGTCAACCAATTTTCAACAAATATGACTCACTTCATGTGCGAATCACATTTGTTGGGAGGTATTTATTGACCTCCACATATGCTACAGGAGTCGAGTCAAGCCTATAAGCCAAGTTAGAAGGATTTCAGATATAGTAGTGCTCAAATCGAGGCTGAAATGCACTAGACTTCATTGAAATCAGTCAAAATGATGTCTAATAGATGAATGGACTTTGTCATCGCATTCAGAATGTCAAAATTTATTAGAATATATATATTCCACAATATAATATTCAACCGATCAAGAGATCAAGTTGTCAATGAGTCAACATGCATATCAGAGTCGGGATACTCTGATGACGTCCAAATGACCTCCGTTCGTGAAATTGATTGCCTCGTTAGCTTCAAAATGTTGAAATATATCAAGCGAGACTATCCGCGATCGATTCAGATGAGCCTACTCAAATATCGAGCTGTCGAAAGTGATAATGCGTATTTTTGAACTGAAATTGATCCAATTTGACGCCGACTCGAACCAAACGGACTCAGATCATGAAACGAACTATACTGTTGCATCTAGAACATCAAAATAATCTTAAATTAATAAATATTAATCATATAATGATATCAACATAAAATTCATATTAAGAATGATTAGACACTTAAGAAGTTAATTAAAAATCCTATTTAATCTAACCAACCCTAAATTGTTATTCACAGCTCGATACCCACTTAGGCGTATCATGCTATCGATTGTCCGATCCCCATTGCTCTCATCCCTAAGACTGCTCGATCCAAAGAAATGAGAACTCTTGATCAAACTTCCGCATTCGTTCAGCCTCACGCAACCCACAGGCTCGATCCTCTTCCAATCTCTCAACTGCACACTCGACTCTTCCTCGACCGTTCCCTCCCATTTTCGTTCACTTCCTTCTTTCGTATTCAATCGGCTTCGTCTCCTTGAAAAAAAAATTGTAAGAAACCACACGAGAACGACAAGCATTATCTCATATTTCCCTTCCTCTCTTAGTTCATCTCTGAGTTGCAATTATTAGTCCATACAACAACGCATTGAATCGTAAGCTCGACACATTTACTCTCCATCAAACCGTTTGAAGGCCTCGTCACGCTCATCTAGGCATTACGAGATGAAAATTGGCTGAGCAATTTCAAAACACCGACTGTCATGATCATTAGAGGACGGGCAAAATAGTTAGATGTTGCCCCTATTTATCAAAATCTTTGTAGAAATTTTGAACTTAGAAAAAAAATGGAAGAGGTTTGAATGTGTAGAAATTACATATATATATATATATATATATATTTTATGCAGGTGATTGAAAGCCTTATTATTTTAAATGGATTGAAATTCCGGTGAGGTGCTTCAAACACCAACCATCACACTCATCGAGGCGTGTAGGCCAAAATAGTTAGATGTAGCCGATGATGCTGTGAAATCTTCTTTGAAATTTTTTCAAATTTTTGGAACTTAAACTTGAAATTAATTGGATGTCAAATTAATTATGAAACCTAAAGTCCTAAAATAAAATAAATTCAAATAAAATTTTTTTAAATGATATCAATTGAATCTGAAACCATCAACTTTTGAGATAAATATTTAACAAAAATTGAACTTAATTGAGATTAACATAAGCTGAATGCTTACAAGTGAATATGAACAAAATCATTTACTAGATTTTTGAATTATTTTTGTAATTCACTTTGAAATAATTGAAGGAATTTCAATTGGCTATATTATTGAAGTGTAAAGGGGTTTATGAGATACATGGGTGCATGATTTCAAAGGAAATACAAAGAATTTGATCATCCGTCAATGAATATAAATTTAACTTTGTAATGTGCCACAAAAAAAAAAATCTAGTTCGATTTATAATCATATCACAAGAGACTTATAATGAGCTTGAAATCTAGCATTCAAATACAAATGCAATTCAAATCTGGCTTATAAGAAATGTGAGGAAAACTAAATGGCTTTTCAAGTAGCATAAACATAAAATTTCAATAAATAATTAAGGGGCATTGCATTACATATCAAAAGAAATGACAAGTGTTTGAATTCACACAAGTTTATTTGAAAGTGATATGTCATATCACATAGGAAAGCACAAGAGCTAATGATGATTTACAAAGATTTAAAAGCCTATTAATGTGCATAAGTAATCAATTTTCTTTTATTTAACTTGCTATCAGTTAAAAAGTAAGCAAAGATGTAACTTGAATTGCATATATAAAGCTTAAAATCCAATGCCACCGGATCTGCAATTCTTCGTATAACTAGACAGAAGGCGACATTGAATTAAATTATGCATAAATGAAGGAACTTCCTTCAATCCAAAAATTAAATAACTTTATTCTAATTATGATTTTCAAAATCAAAGATTTCATTAATTAGATGAGATTATCTAAGTTATAAATACTATATATCGGTAGAGATTGAGTGCAAATCTTAATATGCGAAAGGCTATCTTAGATTTAATTGAGTTTAAATAAATATGAAATTAATCTCATAATTTAGAAATAAAATCATCTAAATTATTAAATGCAATGATACAATGTTGAATGTTTAAATTAGTATGAGGATCTTTAGTTAAAATAAATAAATTCATACTTCAGTTTGTATTTGAGAATATATTATAAATTCATAATTGCATCTCAAAAATACAAACATTTGAAAGAATTAATCGTTAAATTATAAAAATATAAATATATTTTTCTAAAATACAAAAAATATTCAGTTGCAAAATAATGCAATATAGTTGCAAGCTTAATCTATGGTCGATCCTCATTGAGCTTAGAGTTAACAAGATCTAAAGCTCTTAAATATATTCAATTAATCAATTAACTATCAATGGTGTTGAATGAAGATTTAGGAGGGATACTCATCAAATATGCTTTATAAACTCAAATCGAATTAATCAAAATCAAGTATTAATACAAAAATGAAAACGGATAAATTACTAAGTATTAAATGCTTAAATGAAATTCAATATTCAAAGAACTTAAAGCTAAAACTCAATCCACCTATCACAATTATTTGCTGAAGGTGACAAATTAAGAAAACTCTAGTTCACAAAGTAGCCAATATCAAATCAAGTGTTCTACTATGTTTACTCTTAATCAATCGCATGTCAGTAATGACGTGGCTCATGTCCTCTGCATGTGATTTGGGATAGACTCGCATATGATCGATTCTGACCATATTCTTATGATCGGTGGTTTCTTGCCAAATCACATTATATTATGATCATGATTGCTTAGCATGCTATGGCTCGCCCTTTGAGATGTGAATCATAGCACGATAGGCAAAAATCTTATCGGTAAGACACTTAAGCATATCTCCAGAACAAATTCTACAAGGATTACTTGGGCCACAACCCATGGTGGCGATAGGGATCCTATTGGGTTGGGTCGATCATCCTCTCACTAAAATTGGAAAATGGCGGATGATGGATCATGATTTTAGATCGGGCAAATCATCATTCCCCAAACCATCAGCTTCAAGTATAAAACGATGATGAATTTTATAAATCTAAATTTCAAAATTCACATGTTCTTATATTGCATTTAGCGACTAAACTAGCCTTAATCAAGTTCTCTCATAAATGGGAGGGTAATTAACAATAGATGTTTCGTCACATAAACCAGAATCAATCTAAAGTCCTCACAAATGAGAATGAAATCTTACAGTGTCTTATCTACTATTCTATCTGCCTTCTAAAAATTTTATCGACCACATTAATCATCTCTCTTATTGAGAGGTGATGTGGAATTTCAGCGTGTTTTAGGAGAACAAAACCGAGAGCAGTAGGGGCAGAAGGCTTGGGGTTTTATGGAAGACGAGAGTGGGAGCGTTCGGCGGGATCGAGCATGTGTGCAGTTCCTTGCGGTTGAGGGAGGATGGGCGGGAGCGGTTTCGACATTGGTGATGAAGAACCGACGGTCAATAGAAGATTTAAAAAAATAATAATAATTAAGCATAATTAATCAAACCAATCTTAAAGAAATTGAATAGCCATCATCGTTAATTTTTGCCTCCCCATAGATTCGAATTCATACAGTTTAAATATAATGTTAAAAGATATTGAGTGAGTTCGTAATCAAAGAATCTCTGCAGTGCGACATGCAACGCTTTGCTCTTTAGCAAAGAGAACTAAGCAAAAAAACAAAGAGAATTAAGCAAACTTGAAACTAATCGCTAGGTACCTGATGCCCTACAGGGCATATCAATATAACACCTCATTTAGCTCGTTAGAGACGAGCAAATAATCTGAAGTTCATAAATAGAATGGGTGACCCCAATGCATCGGTCTACACCACCCCCATACCCTTCTTCTGTAGCGGGATTAGCTTCATTACAACATACCGGGACATCGACGATGCCATTCGTCGTGACGATGAAGAGTACCTTCAAATCTACCTTAAAGAATTCCATTTGAAGAAAACTAAAATCTTGCAGAGATCACAGAAGCACGAAGACCAATACTATTCCGCGGTGAAATTGTCAGGTGACCCCCTCATTAGTGTCCTCATCTACTATGAGAAGACAGAACTGGCCATGAAATTGCTTGATTATGTGGATAAGGAGAGCCTTCTTGAAGCCAATCTACAGGGGAACACCGCCCTCCATGTTGCAGCGGCTGTTGGCGATAAGGTGATGAATGTTGCGGATCAGCTCATCACTAAGAATATGGAGCTGCTCAATAAGAGGAACGATGACCAAGAGACACCACTGATGCAGGCTGCGTTGCACGGACAGCGAAATATCTTTTGGAAGATTTACGATGTGGCCATCATAATAACGCCATGGTAGATGTTAGAAGGAAGGACGGATCCAACGTTTTGCATTGCGCTATCATTGGCAATGCTCCTCGTGAGTTTTTGAACTTAATTTTGATTGTGCATCAGCTTGTCCGAACATATTTGAAGGAGAAAAAAAAAAAAATAGGCTTAACTTTAATTTGACGGAGTATTTTTCTTTCTTCAGTTCTGTATTAATTTTAATATTCTAATCATAGCTAATAACACCAATCTAACTATTAATTAAATGCATGATAACTTTTTTTAGTTATGAAAACATTTTAAAAGATGGGGATCTAAAATGAGAAATTTTATTTGTCAACTATAAACATTAGCAATTCTTCTCATGACAATAAACTTAATATAATTTTATCATAAATATTTATATGATGTTATATATGGAAAGAATTCGAAGTAATGAGATATGAAAGATGAAGATTATTTCTCTATTTATCATTGAGCTGATAGAGGAATTCAGAGTTTGGCGATCAATTTTGTAGTGCAGTATGTTTACCGACAAATAGAAAGACATGTGCTTCTATGTGGCAGGACTCGCACTAGATATTGCGGTGAAGTTTCAACATTTAAGAATAAAAAGGAACGCAGCTGGTGCGACTCCCCTGCAGCTCTTGATGGCACTTCCAAGAGCATTCAAGAGTAAAATGGAATTTGGGCCATTGGAATCCTTCATCTACAAGCGTGAGAACCGATTAACATTTACAACACTCCTGTTGAAGAATATATAGCTCTTTATGAATTCCTCTTGTAAGTAATAATAAGAGTGGATGATTATCAGGTATCCCCCTTCATGACGAAGACCAAAGGGACAAAAGGGAGCGGGTGCCGTCATTCACCATCGGAAATCTTTATGATCCGATCCTGGAAATAGGAAAAATCTATACAAGTTCAAAAATGATTCATAGTCAAATAAAAAAATAAAAAATAATAATAATCATGATGAATCTCAAAATTATTTGAATTTATTTTGAGATTGGCATCATATAAATATTAATTAATTCTTTCCATATTGCAATCATTTTATAATAAATTTAACGATTTCAAATCATTTTGACCAAAATTTGATAATATCTTGATCCAAAGTTAAAGAAATAACAATCCATCCTTCTAATTAAGAGTACTGCACTCGATTTCTCCTTCTGAAAATAGAAAGAGAAAGAGACGATAATGTATTGTTAATATTCTGATCCTTCATTTTTCTGTTATGTGATTAATGGTGTGCAGCTCGCACCTGAAAACCAAGACGACGAGGAGAACCAACAGGTTCAAAGGAGAAAAAGCTTTCCTCCCAACAACGCCCCAATTTTTAACCTGTTTAAATTGACTAAAATTCCAGGCATGATTTAATATACTGACGCGCAATTCTACTGTTATATTTCTTCATAACGAATATAAATATTTTAACGATATGTTGAAAAGTATGTTGATTTAGCGGGTAAAAGAATCATTCCTCTGTATTTTCAAATGTTTAGAATTTGATCTCTAACGTTAGTCTTCACGTCAAGTAGCAACTAAATAAAGCATGGTCTTGTCCTGCAGTCGGATTGGTACCGCTCATTTTAATATCCTAAAAAGTGAGTTCTAACTAATCTTTTGTTCAAATAATTGATAAATATAATACCTTGGCGTGAATTTAGGCTGATGCAGGGTTCCCCAATATAGAGTATTTGGAGCAGCGAAAAAAATACCTCAAAGAAACCGTGGCGCTCATCGACTCTTTGTCAAGGGATGTTGCGTACTGGGCTTTCATCGACTTGGGGAAGGCAGGTTAATCCGATGAAAGCAGAAGTTTCACCGACGAGACATCTATATCGGATGAAAATATCTCCGACGCTGTTCTTCACCACTGGAACGACTCGCCTCTGATAACCGCCGCCAAGATGGGGCTCCATGAATTCGTCGACAAGATCCTGAAAGTGTACCCGCAGTCCGTTAACATCCTCGACACCGAAGGCAAGAATATACTTCAGACGGCCAATCAGCTCGAAAGCAAGAAGATCTTTGAATTGGTGGCGTCGAAACTTACGGCAGAAATCCCATGCTTCCTTCGCGGCTGCTGTACGCCAGAGACGACAAGTACAACACCATTCTCCACTACGCCGCCGACGTGACCGTCGATGAGGAAGTGGCTGGCGCTCTCAGATGCAGAAAGATCTGCAGTGGTTTGAAAGTAGAGAATTTGATGCCCAGAGAACTTCTGTACAGCCGCAACGCGGAGGAGATGACGGCGCAGGAGCGCTTCACGAACAAGCACAAGACGATGGCGAAGAAAGACAAGGAACAACTCATCCAGCTGTGGCAGACTTGCTCGAGCCTCGTGCCCGCATTCGTCTTCGCTTCGAGCTTTTCAATCCCTGGCTCCGACAACAGCGGAAGTGATATCTACGGCAAGGCGGCGTTTTCAGTGTTCAAAAACGCATTCGTGTTCGGGTTATCCTGCGCGGCCACGGCGCTGGTTCTGTTCTTGTCGCTGATTACCTCGTCGTACAGAGAGCGCGAATTCCGTCGGTCACTGCCGACCAAGCTTTTTTCCGCGGTTTTATCGTTCTTCTTGACGCTGATCTCCCTCCTTGTGGCCTTCGCCTGTAGTATCTTTCTACAGATTTAGAGTCAAAGGAAGATTGGGGCAAAGGAACTCATTCCGTTCCTGTTAGAGCTGACCGTCTTCCCGGCTTTAACGTTGTTTGTGCTGCTCTATCGTGCTTGTTCCTTGGTGTGATATCCCTCGTTCATCATGTCTGGCGTTAGATGGATCAGGAGAA